>MU914822.1:22121-36716 GCA_036418165.1 Cooperia oncophora
TGCAGACACCGGCACACCACTGTTCTCTGCGACGAGCATAGAAAATCGTACTGCGATGCAGCAAGCAACAAATGCATGCGCGTCGTTCACCATGCAAGTGGTTGTCTTGCAGTCTGGTAACGTTAAAGAAGTAAAAGGTCACGCGTCCCTGGCTGCTTTATCTTGCACATTCTTGTGGCGGAAGGGTACACTTTCTCCAAACGAGGATGTGGCTACCAAATGCATGGAGACATTTCACGGATTGTTCGAGCGCGATTATTGTCTCTAACGTCGACAAACGAAAAGGCGTCGTCTCAAAGATAAGCAAGTGGAAAATATTCGTAAACAATCGCAATAATTTCGCAACCAGAGTGCAGAACCGTAATGTTTGAAATGGCGGTTCTGAAGGGTTGCCCCTCCCACACAAACTTCCTCCTCGCTAAGACCGTATTCTTCTAGCTAATGACCAATCATCTTCCTCAGTTTTCACCACTTTCTACCGCTTTCCTTGGTTTTTCGAAAAAATTTCCTGCTGTTTACTCGTTTCAAGCGGGCAGGGGTGAGGCCGCCCACCGATTAACAGCTGTTTTCAAAAGTAGTTGCATAGAATCAAGGTCCCCAAGGAAAGGGGAGAGGGCCCATAGCGCACGAGAACCAAGAAAAATCATGAAAGTTTAATGACCGGAAAAAAATCTATCGCGATTCGAAAAAAGTTCTGTCGAGGACAGATATATCCCTCCACCTGAGGGGATCTTCCCAACGATGTTGTTACTCTGTTCTTAACCATGCTGACAATTACACACTCGTTTCAAAACAATATTTCTCAAGATTGATGAGACAGATAGGCGAAGAATGCGAAAAAAATCGAATGATGACCTTTGTCACAATAGCTAATACACTTAGCCAGCCAATGGTTAGCATAACACAACTGACGTAGAACATTCGCGGCAGATTTCTAAGACCAGAAATCAGATTAACTTCAAATGAACATACAATTTACCTCAAAGTTCATGAAAAAACGGAGACTGCGCGAGTTTGTGAAGTGTAGGATGTTGTGTGTAGAGAGGGCTCGCGAAAAGACAACTTGGTGATGATCGATAGCACACAGCGACATAGCATATGGAATAAAAAGCTGCTGCGGGGAAAGTGACCACAGAGGCGGGTTTTCGGGTGAAGAAACAATGCACTTTTCATGTGACAGATACACTACTTCATGAGTAGAACCGCGCAATGAATATATAAAGACATGTTCATAGTTTGCGGCTCGAACGATTGGCATTTCGAGCAACCGCGCTCCACTGCTAATCATTGGACCAGGGAAACGAGCGAAAAGTCTTATCGAAGAACCACAGTGCCTTCTTCCCTCTTTCTATTTTCTTCCTCCTTCCTTATTTTCCTTCCTTCCTTCTCTCTTCCCGTTCCATCATCTTCCTCCCATCAATGCACTGCAGAGGTGCGAAGAAAAATCAATTCTAGAATCTTGCAGCGAGTGAATAGACTGGCAGCTGCAGTGCTCCGACGATTAGCGGTGGAGCGCGTTCAGCTACAGACCGCACTTGAATTCCTCTAATCGAGAAGTATAAACGCTGCCTAGGCTGCTCTATAATTAAAGACACATGGTACGCTCAAACACATTGAGGGTGTATGAGACTATCAGCCCCCCAGCTGTCGATGTGTCGTGGTCCCCCCGCCCAAACATGCCCAGGAATGGAGATACAGGACCGTGAAACACGCTAATTCCTCCATGCTCCGCCTTACACCTTTTTGCGGCGCAGATTCCCGTCCTTCATAACATCCGTCGTAAGCGCGCGGCGTGTGCGTGGGCGTCCTTGGACTGTTGCCAGGGGGTCCCGTTTAATTGCGCTCTAATACAGTGACAACGCGATTGTCCTGATGTCGATTACATTGAGAGATGGCTACAGCAGATAAGAACATGAAGAAGATGATAAGGGCGAAATTCAAGAGACAACACGGATCGCAATCTGCAGTAATCCATACGGGTACCAGCGCATACACCAGAAAACATGAGATAAAAAACACCAAGGTATTGTATCGAGTATTTCTATGCTTTGGCGGAGAGGCCGATGTCGAGCCGTGATTCGTAGAAATTTACAGGCGATTCTAATAAAATGCCTTTAGCTTGATTTTTTTCCATTGATTTGTTTTATTTAGATTACAATCGTTGTGCTTCTTTCTAGCACTGTGGTATTTCATTCTCCTTGTACAATGGATTTTTGCAAGCATGAGAGCAGACAGACCTAAATATTACTCGCATCAGGAATTCGTTACGATTGTATTTGGAGCGGCAAGTTAAGGACTATGGCAATGCCGAACCGGGCACAGCATTCGATGGGGATTTTGGTCGAGCTTTTACGACCCCCCCTTTTTTCAGGGGCTGGTACGACCCCCCCCCCATGGCTCCTACGATGATGAATATAGGTGTAGTGGTTATATACTGCGCGCGAAAAAAGTATGTGAGACGGGGGGGGGGGTGGGGGGGGGGGCGGGTATGTAGTAAGAGATGGAGTGCATGGTCGGCGTAATCCAGCTATACAAGTAATTGCCATAAAAATCCACAAGTGAACACATAATTCAGCAGAATAGACCCCCTCCGGAAACGTCTGTCCGCAAGGAGAAAAAATAAAATACGAAAAACATTTTTTTCCGCAGTCGAAATAGCGGCGCGCCCCTTTTGGACGGCCAATACGACCCCCATAGGGAATCCCAACCAATGCTGTGCCGAGTGCCAAGGAGCCGCACGCGACACGCGCGCTTACGACGGATGTTATGAAGGACGGGAATCTGCGCCGCAAAAAGGTGTAAGGCGGAGCATGGAGGAATTAGCGTGTTTCACGGTCCTGTATCTCCATTCCTGGGCATGTTTGGGCGGGGGACCACGACACATCGACAGCTGGGGGGCTGATAGTCTCATACACCCTCAATGTGTTGAGCGTACTATGTGTCTTTAAGGCAGGCAATAATTAGGCAATAATTTCAGACACCAGAGGGGGAAAGCTCACTCAAATACTATGTCCCTTACCTTTGCCAAGTCTTGGTCTCATAGGAGCTAACAGCATCAGTCGCGTGGCAGTTCTCAGAGTAGAAATAGAGATGCTGCCGCGTGCTCACCCTTCCCCCCCCCCCCGGCTCCGGTCTACTTTGACGCCCATTCCAGCCAATTATAGGGAAAGCAGTTATTTGCTATGTCCACTTCGTCGACATTGTAAAATCGATGGCTACGAGTCATCATATCATTATCCCCTTGTTAGTGAAGCGGGACAGGGTGTGTTAGGCAGTGTTCAGACTTGTAGCGCTACAGCGTCGCGCTACAGCTGTAGCGCTACAGTTGTACCGAACTCCAGCTTTTATGTTTTTTCTTTCTGTATTCAACCCTCTTCTCTTTGTTTCTCATATTTATCTGATAGTGAGCTCCTGTTTTCTACTTTATCACATTTTAATGTAGTTGAAGTGTGAATAAAGTAAAACAATTTCGTCATCGGAGTCAACGTGAGGCACCACTGCAAGACATCAAGCAAAGCCATCAAACATCAATAGCAACTCTGAAACCAAATAATTAAAGTCAAAAACGATAAATAAAACCAATTATCACAGTCTTCTGTATCAAAAACTACATTAAAATGTGATAAAGTAGAAAACAGGAGCTCACTATCAGATAAATATGAGAAACAAAGAGAAGGGTTGAATACAGAAAGAAAAAACATAAAAGCTGGAGTTCGGTACAACTGTAGCGCTACAGCTGTAGCGCGACGCTGTAGCGCTACAAGTCTGAACGCTGCCTAATAACTAAGCTGGAAACGAGAGGTCGTGTGATATGGGCGTGGACCGTAACGCAGCCAGGACGACCTTTTCCACCAGTTATGCCGTTTCAAACCCGCAACAATCGATGGAAAAGGCTGCCTTGGCTGCTCTCCACGCCCCTTTCACACACCCTCTTGTTTGCAGGAAGAATGACTGTGGATTGCTGCTACACGATATAAGTACAGTCTTGTTTTCTGTTGATGCAGGGGCGTTTCAGGAGGGAGATGGGGCTGCCTTTGGCGCGACGGCAACCCGCCATCGACCAATCGCTGAAGCGAGCAAGCGAGAACAATTGAAGGAAAACGGGTTGACGCTGCGCCGAAACAAGACCGTACACAACTCTATCTACTTGGAACCTAATTGGGAAAGAGCTGCTCAACTTCTTATTATTAGGGGTTGCTGTCGAGGACAAATGCTAGCGAGTCCCCACTAAAGGTCGATTAGCCCATGAAACCCACCTTAAAAAAGTACATCAAAAGAGAAAAATCCGTAATTCTCACTACTTACAACACACAGAAGATGCCAATTTTAACAAGATTCTAGGCTAAGGTACACCTCAGAAGAAAGCAGTGAAACTGCTGGGACATTGACTCATGGAATGGCACAAATGGTAAACAACGGCCGATTTAAGATGTTTTCAAAGCCCTGGGTAGGAAAGGGAAGGGCGCGCCCCAAACTTCAAGCTGATGCAGCCAAAATTGATCGTTCGTGTCAGTTTTCTCAAATACCGCTTACCATTTTCTTCCTCTTGGTCAGGATGGCTTTCCCCACCTGCCATGTTTTTCTCCCCCACCACCCACTTCCTCATACTTGTTAGTCAGTTGAAAAGCATATATCGACTGCAAAATGTCGGTAGTCGGTCCCAATGACGGGTTTACGGAAGTTAGTCGACCAAAGAGCAGAGAACTCGCAATAAAACTAGCCAAATTGGTCCATATAAGGTCCCATTTCCGGTCAACTCTTAGAAAGTGAACAGGAAGGAAGAAGAGATACTGAGTGCGTAGGCTAAAGAACAGAGAACCATAGGCGAGAACCGCACGTCTGGTATCGTCATTCTGCGGCGCCAGCAAACAAAAGGGAGGCGCAGTTCGGCGACGGAGGGGGGCATTTTACTACCATTGCTTCCTTAGTTCCGGTTTACAAGTCTCACTCTGGCGAAACCTGTGAACTCTTGTGAAGCTGGAGCAAGCTCGTCAAGCCATCATGGTAAAACCTGTCAACTCGAGAAGAGGCTGTCTAGATGGGTCGACACGTCGATGGGAAGTATCAAAAGTGCAAAATGCTCCCCCCCCCTGGGTCGCCGAACTGCGCCCAAAAGGGATAGAAAGGTATATAGCGCACATAAAGAGGGAAAAATCATGAACACTCAGGAGCTGGGAAAAAATCAATAGCGCTCGGAAAGAAATTTCTATCAAATCCACATGCACTCCCCCCCCCTAAAAAGACTAAGTACGACCCCCTGATGGGATTCACCGCGGTGCTGTACCTCGCCACGGAAGCAGGTGTAGTTTTATTGTGGAGGTATTTCTGCGACGTTGTCAAAATTTCGGCGCAGTTCGGCAACTATGAGGAGGGGCACTTTCCACTTTCGCTGCTCCACTAATTTATTTGTTTATTTATTTACACGCGAGGTGCGCTGCAATGTGCTCGAAATTGGTTGAGCGAAAACATCCAAGAGAATATAAATAAAGAGACAAATACACATTAGCAGGAAACTCTTCACACCTCAGTATTTCAGAAATCCTCAATTCCTAGTAAGCGAGTAGGTCAACTTCCTTCAACTTCTTTTTGAACATGTTGATATTTGGCGCTTTTGTAGGACTGGTGGCAGTGACTGCAGCCATCTGGCTCCACGGAAAAATAGTGAATTAAATATTTTAGATCGATGGCTATTGCTCAGTTTCGGGCATTGTAGGGATAGCGAGGAGGAACGGCCCCTACTTGGCCGGAATATCCAGTACTTACTAGGCTTCAATCTTAACTCTCCTTTGAGTAACTTGAAGCAGAACAAAATGTCATTAAACACCCTTCTATATAGTAATGACTTCAGGTTGAAAAGCCGTAAACGTTCTATAGCTAGGTAAACCACGTGGATATAACGGGCTGGGATAACATCGGTACATTAGATTCTGGTGAATGTTTGTTGAACTTTTTCAACTTTTGCCTGAAGTTTCTGGTGTAAGGATTCCAAATCTGAGAGCCGTATTCAAGTATGGGACCGACGCTTTATAGAGCTTCAGCAAAGTTAGAGAATCATTTGTTCGAACATTTCTGAGTATTGCGAAAAGAGTAGTGAAGGCCTTACGAACACAGCATTAATATGATGTGAAATCCAAATCAGAATTAACAAGAAAGCCGAGGTCACGAACTTCTCTTGAAGTACTAAGGGGAATACCATCGATTATGTACGGTACAATTCTAGCTGCTCCTATATGAAGTACAGATGTCTTCGTGAAATTTATAGGTATTCCCCAAGCAGTAGCCCACTCCATCATGTTGCATACGGATTGGGTTAATGATGTTAATGTTAATAATGAGATACAATTTCATCACGTAATATCTCTTCCAGAGCTTTAGCAGGCGGGGCAGTTATACGTTATGGGGCGGAAAGAAGAAACTAGCTTCGGTTCTGTAGTCTTAGGAATGGCTGTAACGATAGATTCTTTCCAACTCACTGGGACCTCACAGAACATAAGAGACACGTTGAGTATCATATAGATAGATCTGCATAAAGAAAGGGCACATTTTTTGTATACAATCTGCGGAATTCCATCGTAAGGAAGAGAAGTAGAGCATTTGAGTGACCTCAACGTTTTATATACAACTTCTTTAGTTACTACACATTCACTAAGGTTACTCAAGCATTCTCGAGCTTCAGAACTCACATAGAAATGTTTCCACTGCCAGTGGAGAAGACAGACGAAAAGAATTGTGCGAGCGCCTCAGCTTTTTGAGCATCAGATAAGAAACGATTGCTTTTTTTCATAAACAAGCACAGGTATACTTGAAGGATTTAATCTCAGATTTACCAATGCAAACATAGCGTTCTTGTTAATATTGCTGAAACGTCTTTCTTTATTTGTTAGGAACTTTTTCAGATGATAGTCAAGCTCATGGCACACTTTTTTGTACATAAGACATGACAAGGGATCATGATGTGTCTCACTGTAAAGTCGTGTTTTTTGGGCTAATAATTTCTTATGTGTTCAGGATATTTCGTTTGCGGCACAAGCATGTAATTAAAGAGGCACATAGGCAAGTCCTGTGTAGACAGTGCGGCAAAATCTTTTGTACATGTCATCACAGGAGGCGTACCGTCAAAAACATTCCACCAACTTTATGGAGGAGAAGTACTTCGATAGCTCAGAATAATTGGCCTTGGAAGTTTGGCAATGGAAGTTCAGATGGCGTGGATGCAGGAACAGTAATCTCAAAAGACACTGTTGGTCAGGGCTGCAAAAGGCGCTAATAAAGAGACGTCTTTGGCAATAGGAGCTTCGACAATATAATGTGCAGAGTAGACTCTCCGCGTGTGGGTGTGGTTACATACTGGACGAGTCCACAACATTTGAAAAATTCCAGAAATTTGAAGGAAGAAGAGTTTTTGGCCCTACTCGCTTCCCAGTCAACATCTATGTTGAAGTCGCCTATAACAATCAGATGCTTATCAAGAATACAGCAGTTCCGAGTTGAGGCAGGTTGGGGTTTCAATGGGCACCAGGAAGACTGAATTCTTAGCTAGGCAGCACACACCGCCACCCCTCCTCTCTTCGCGATCTAAACGGAAAACATTGCATTGATTTCCAAGTAGTTCAGAGGTTGATATTTTTGAGGACAGCCATGTTTCGGTAATACATATCAAATCTGGGGTATCCAAGAAAAAATGCAAATGGTGTAATTTATTTCTTAAGCTTGTCGCATTTAGAAGGAAGCATCGGTTCAGGCGTTCCCCGAGCCCCTTGTTTTAGGGGAGCTCGTCAGACCCGCCTCAACTGTCCACGGTACACCACCCAAATACGGCTGTTTGCCTGCTTATTGCGGCCCTGCACTCCTGCCTCAACTCGTACTCTCGCTTGCGCTCCGCGGGAGTTAAACTTTTCCTAATGAAGATGTGAGGTAACCCAGCAGCACGCAAACGGTAACTGTTCTTTAGAGCTGTGACCCAATGGCTCCTTGATGGGAGTACGAGCTTCACCAGCCGTGGAAGTGCACCGCTGGGTTTCCCCATGCGGTACACTTCCACTGGTCGACATTCGACTCCCACACAATCTATCCCACTAACTTTATTCTCAAGCTCTTGCTGTCTAATGGACGGAGCTGTATCGGGAGCTGATTCTTCTATACCGAAGACCACCAGACTGCGTCCCCTTTCTCGGCTTCAACTGCATCCGCTATAGTTTCTGGTAGTTTCGACACTAACGCATTAATACATCTTGCCATAACCTGATCCTTCAATACTTCGTTCCGCTTCCATCATGACGTTAATGATTTCCGAAATTGACATCTGTGATACATCGCTCTCTGATGGACCATCTATCGAACCACTCGGAGGAACAACATTCATAATGGTAGATTGGCGAGTTCGCGTCTTTTGTGACATGTTCAAATCGATGGCAACTTAGCTGATGAGTCGACAGTGAAACAGATTTCAATGAGTCCACAGTGAAACAACAGCCGCGGTGTATATATGGAAAAACCGTCGGATGGATCTATGATAAATGAAATGTGATAGAAATACACGTCATATAACCACAGTAGATAATGGACGTTAGGCGAAGTCTGGAGGAAGCTCAATGCAATAGACCGCTCACGATACTCTTATGAGCAAAACTGAAATTCCGGTCTACAACTTCACTCTGGTGAAAACTGTGAACTTTTGTGAAGCTGGAGCAAGCTCGGCGATCCACCATGATAAATGGTACTTGTATGGTGTTTCGACGCTTTGCAAGACAGGTATTCTTGACAAGAGTTGACTGGTTGTCTTTAAAAACATTGGCTGGGTCACTTCGTGGCTCCACAAGTTTTCACAGGTCTCTACGTGATGGCTCGAGATGTCGATGGGAAGCAGCAAAAGTGCAACGTGCCCCCCCCCCTCCCCCGTCGCCAGCAGTGGCAATATTCATTCAAAGACGGTACGCAATTTTGTCTCTGCTTCAACTTTAAAATAACGAGAGACCATAAACACCATCTAGATGTAGATTCCATCGATTTTTGAAATATTTATGCACGTAATCAATTTTCCTCTTGATGATTAAGCTAGCATCTAGCGCCATGCTTAAAATGCAGAAAATTTTGTACACTGTTAGCACACACAGAATATACATTTACATATATCCTACACTAGCTATCGCTCGATTTCTCTAAAATAGGAAATATCGTTCACTTGAACGAATAAAAGCTCGTTCGGTCGTCGAAGATGTTCTGGATTATCGTCGTGTTGAAGGCAAGCGAACACACTATCATTGTGGTGTTCCTATAATTGGGAAAATAATGTTTTGATTAAAGAGCGGAACTGAATGAAGGCATGTTTCCAAGCAGGAGGAGGGCCTGGCCTGCTCTCGCTCACTGCAGCCAGTAGCCCATGAGTAACTCTCCACTGGAGAAAGAAGCGAATAGAAACTTGGAACACTCTGAACAGAGACCCCCTCAGCAGTGAGACCGGCGCCTTGGACGAGTTTGTCGGACGTCGGCAAGCCCAATCAGCAGGATTCGACGTGCAACCAATTCCCAGCAAGAGCACAGGAAATCACCCTACGACGCTCCAGGCAACGCTATGTACACACGCATTCCGCTTGTAAGCCGTTGTCTTGCAGAGTGAAAGTAATCGTGGTTGCAATGGTTGCAATAATCACGCATCTCTAGCTTCTTTACAGCGCGGTTTTGAGTGGCAAAAGTGGTATACTGTCTGCGAGTGCGAACAGCGATGCCAAATGCAAGGGGAGATTTCGCGGACCCCTTGTTCGTGGAAACTGTCTCTAAGCGCGACGAGAGGCGTCGAATGCGTTATCGCTACGCCTGGAAAGTTGCATACTGCGATCCCAGCACTCGCGCCCTCTTACGTCTTGCGGAATGAAAATGATTTTGATCGATGACTATAATTACGCTTGTCTAATGGTTAGATAAAACCAGTCAATAAGCGAATTCAAGGCGTCAACCAGGGCACGCCATCATTGTGATCATCACAACAGGGGGGGGGTCGTATTTGACCTCGAGGGAGGGAGGGGGTCGTAAGCGGGGACCTTTCTGAAGTGAGGGTGCAGCGATACCCAGATGTCGTTCAGCTTCAATGATGAAAGACTTATCCATGTGAAGAACCTCTGAAGAGACCCACACAAGACAGAAGCAACCTGCCAGCGCAGAAGTGGGGAACGGGCGATGACAGGAAATACGATGGCCTCCCACAACGACGTCATGAATTAATAAAAAAGGTAAAGGATAAAGTCTCCGCCGTTGATCAACCCTTTGTGGGATGCGGCACGCATTCTACTTCCATTCAGAATCGTAGTGGCTTATTGAATGCGATGTGGCCTATACAATGACTTGCGGTGGCCAGCCGATGTACAAGTCAGTGTTTTATCCTCAGACGAATCTGGTACCATCTTACCGTTCCCGCAGGGTAGAAGGCTTGGTTGGCCTGGGCGAGAGTCGACCGGGATTTGAACCCGGCATCGCGCGAGTGGTAAGCGCGCCACTTGTCACTACACCACCTCCGCGCCAATGAATATCCGTCCATAAACTAATAAACAGATGAAAGTACACTTCCGCACCTTTCTATTGCAGAAGCACACCTACTTGCACGAAGGAAGCCCTTTCTAGAAGTTGCACCTTCCCAATAGCTCTGCGTGAAAGCGCTATGCATGGCGCAATGCAGAGGTGATGCCAATTGGCGTCCAATGAACTATTTCCTGGTATCCTTGACAAAAACATGCATAGGAGCACTGGATATCTTCTGGCGTCGGAGGAGTTGATTTTTTCGGGCCGTGGGGAGTGATTTTTTATGATCACAAGAGGGATTTTTTCGAATAGCAGGCCTAGGGATAAAATGAAAGTCTTGCTGGAAAGTAGAAAGCTTCATGCTTCCGGCACAGTTCTTTTTTTACGAAAGGCCGTGTATGAAGCTTGCCATGGATGTCCAAAGCGTAGCGACTTGTGGTTGCCCCCCCCCCCCCCAGGATCACAAGGATCACAAGAGGATCACAAGAGGATCACAACGAAGAAAATTTCTAGAAAAGAAATGTTTTTGAAATCGCTCAAACTCAGGTAACAAGAGCCAACCTAGCTCTACTCATTCCCACTTTCCCCTCTCCGAGAGCTTCACTTTCAACGAAGTTATGGGTGTTCAAAAGGGGTACTTTTCGAGTGTTTGGCTTGAAATTGGCTCCAGGTCGTAAAATAGCGCGCACCAATGCGCTTGTATTAGCGTGGGAATTGCAGGGCTCGCGTGCGGATGACCGCGAACAACTAATATTCAAAAACTAATGCATAGTTGTAGTTCTGGTGAGTTTTTTGTCGTTTGTTTGGTATTTTAGATCTCTTTTTGTTTTCTAGTAGTTTTTTAGGTTGTATTGTTGTAGTATTTGGCATTATCGAACTACTCCTACCCCAAAATCAGGCCAATTTTTTATCGATTTTTTTCTAGAGGGGCAGATTTGGATGGAAATTTGTTACAGTGGTACTTCGACCTCCTGAACACGAATATCACACCCGCTTTGCCCAAAACTTTTCATCGATTTTGGTGATTTAGGGTATTTTGGCGCCGCGCCACAGGCGCCGGGGCCAAAATACCCTGAATCACCAAAATCGATGAAAACTTGTATACGGGGGTTATTTGACATCCTGATTACGAATATGATATTTATTCTTGGCGCCAGCGCTAACGTAGGACACTATGGTCATCTGCGCTTTGCTAAGACTGAGCCTGACCTGAGGGAAATCTTCCCTTTTTCTCAGTTTCAGCCTCAGCAGAGCGCCAAATAGCATTGGTATGGAGAAATGATGTCACACTCGTGATCAGGACATCGAATAACATCTATAGACAAAGTTTCAGCACAAATTTTTTTGAGTTTTTGGCGTAGGAATAGTTCAATAGCGCCCAGTTCTCTTTATTGTCATTTTCTTCGTCCCTTTTGCGCTTCTTTTCATTTGTACCCTCGTGACAGGGGGTCGTATTAAGACCCTAATTCTGGGGGGGGTCGTAATTAGCGGGAAATGATCACAACGCATGGCGTGCCCTGGCGTCAACATAATCGGGAGGTGGGACCTCCCTGCGCCGCCTCCATATCTGTTCCCGCAGCCATGAATCAGGCTTGGAGCACCGACGGCGCAGAGTCGCCGCGGGTTATTCTTGCAAAGCAGACAGTCTCTACGCGACTTCCACCGCCTGCACTGTAACAATAAACTTGAGCCTTGGCACCGGTAAGAGACGCAGAAGCGATGTTGAGTGGCCCTTTGTCCCCCCGCTCTCCCCCTCCCCCCTCCGCACGTCAGCGCCGAATCCAGTTGAATGTAGTGTGAACGCTAAGGTAGTCAAGAGGAAAGTCGGAAGCAGGAGCAAGACGCGCTCTTTTCTGCTCGTCTGAACCCTTTGAACTGGAAGTTATCTGTTCAGTATCATCCCCATTTACCTTGGCTTTACAGCGCGCTGATGGGCAAAGGGTGGGCCTGTCTCGATCCCGCTCACCGCTGCCCCCTCGATTACCTTGGCATCATACCCCTTTTTTCAATGGGTTTTGTATTTCGTGCGAGCTTCCCAATTCTGTGATGTGAAGGATACAATGCAAACTAATGCATCAGATATGAGCATAGTTTCGATTTCAAAAACTTACCACTGAGGTCGACTCCAGAGGGATGATCCATTTGGCAAGAATCTACGCTTGAAGATAATGGTGAAGAATGTGTGGGCTCAAAGGATGATGATGATTGAAGTTCAACCTGAAATAACGGCTCCAAAATCAGCACAGAGCTAAAACAATTAGCGGTGAGATGACTAAGACCGCGTTCAGACTACACGATCGCGCTATCGGATCGCTCGATTGGATCGCGCGACCACGACCGCGGCAGCTTCACCGCCTGCGCCGCCGCAGCGACAGATTTTAAAATGAGCGGCATTTACACAGTGCCAATCTGAATTGTGCCATTGCGGAGGTTCACCGTTTGGCGGTAGTGCGCCCCCTGTCAAAGTCGCGCGATCGCGAAGTCTGAAGCCTCTAACATAATAATGGCACATGTTAACATACCTTCTTGATCGGACTGGTCAATTTGGAGAATTGCTGAAGAGTGAGCGTCACCATACGGATTGGTGGCCACGGCTGTGTAAGTGCCACATAGTTGATAGGAGACGGAGGGGATCTCAAGACAAGCCTCTCCATCGTGTAACGATTGACGTCGATAGGACGAATCGTCATGAATTGCCCTGCCATTGTGAAGCCAACATAAGACCGGGGTTGGGATCTCCATGTACCTCGCAGTCGAAGCAAGCATAGTCGCCCTGCTGAACGAAGGCAATAATCGTCCACGAAGGACAAATTGTGTGAGAACGATCGCGACAACACGTATGTTTTTAAATTGTCGTAAAAAAACGCCTAAGCACCCATGTTCCCGAACGTACTAATCAACTTTCAGAACTTGCTGAAGTCTAGAAGTCTAAGAGAGGAGTAGTTAGCTGTAGAGGGCCAATACTTCACTGAAAAGCTGGAGATCCAAGTTCGGAATACCAGGAATACCAGGAAGTCGTGCAAGTCTCCCTAGATGTCAGGATACGTCGACCCGGGTGGTAAACCTCACCGTGGGTTGAAGATGTCTGAGGGATTAACTATGATCCTTCAGTATCGCTCCATTCAGCTAAATTTCTCATCCACTACTCTTCAATGGCGAAATCACAATGAGGTGGGTGAAGTAGAGGGGTGACTTGAGAGGCCTCGGAACAGAACCCATTGCGTCATGCACGATGGGGATCGTAATCGGCCCCTGGAAGACAGCAGAGTCGTAGCCGATCTCGAGAGGAACTTTTCTAATTGTTGGTTTCCCCGTTTCACCCGCAATAGACACCGGAGGTGCCCACCCACTTCGACAGCAGATTTTTGGGGAAAAGCTGGAAGGCGACAGGTAGGTCGTGAAAAATGGCCGTACCGAGAATGGAAAATCCTAGATAGAGTGGAGGCGTATTTGGCAAAAATCCAAGAGTTTTACGCAATGCGATGGTCAGAACATGTTGTTGCCCATAGGAAACATCATGCTGATGAAAAATACAGCACCATGCCCCTCCACAGTCATATTCTCGAGGACGACTTCTTATGGTCCAAAAGTGAAAAAAACCACCTTCTCTCATCCCTTTTCACTTCTGGCTTTCAATCTCCTTCAAAACCTCATGGCCCCTAGAGGTGAGGAGAGGA
This sequence comes from Cooperia oncophora, assembly GCA_036418165.1. Classification (NCBI taxonomy): domain Eukaryota; kingdom Metazoa; phylum Nematoda; class Chromadorea; order Rhabditida; family Trichostrongylidae; genus Cooperia; species Cooperia oncophora. Next base: position 36,311 of record MU914822.1, read on the forward strand.
GGGATGAGAATCTTTCTTCCCTCCCTTCATTGATAGATTCCTCTAAATAAGTCAGCAAGCCGAATGCGAACCCCTCCCTACTCCCCAAAGACTAAATTAAAGGCAGTCGGCACGATAAATCCCCAAGACGAGTAGGATTGATACCTGGCAGGAGAGAATTCCGCGACCCTGAGCAGGCGCTGCATAGCGCCTTTTCCAAGGAAGGTACCTTATAAGGATCCTATCAAGCTACAACATACCGACCCGAACGCCCACCACGCCCGCCCGCCCACAAATGGACGACCGTACCTGATGCTCGTATTGCTTCATTTGCGAAGTAAAATATGAAGCGGCCGCGGTGCTGCATGGATATATGAGTACATACATGCAGCCGTACCTACCGTAGCGGCTTATTGGCAAGGTGCCT
>MU914823.1:0-11194 GCA_036418165.1 Cooperia oncophora
CTGAAGAGTTCTCAGTGATGTTCCAAGCACCGCTTTTGTTGTCTGTCCAACAGGGTGTAGCTTTGGTGCAGTGTGTAACACCTGTCAAGGTCGAGTTGGTTGGATGTGCCATAATTTGGACGCCATATGAACGACGCTACGGAAAGTTATTTGGCAGGTGCTATCTTAGCAGCCAATTTCCATCGAAACGTTTGAACAACACCTGCCAACAGAAGTGGTTTTTTTGTGGAACCCTCAGCGCACGGAGGGCTGGAAGTAACGCTGAGTGTGAGGGAGTATGTTATAGAAAATGGGCATCTTTTGTTGCCCTATGAGCAGATGAAGTAAAGAGGGTAAAAACATATAAATGGGAGCAGTATACATCATCCTTGTAGGATCTACAAGGGGGGGGAGGGGTTGTATTTGGCCGTTGGAGAGAGGACACATGTTTGATTTAATGAAAATGTTCTGATTGTGGGGTTTTCTTGTTTCATACAGGTGTACACGAACTGGGTACTATTTCGGCTTGGTAGGGGCATTTCGCACTTCCCCTAGTTCCTTTCCTTAGTTCATATTGACTAACAAGTCTTATTGTGATGAGACCAGTAAGCTCTTGTGAAGCTTCTAAATCCTACAAGTGAGCCACACTGGTCACAAGAAATTACATTTCGCAAGATGGCCCTCCCTAACTACCGTTTCGTGCCCACCTAATCGAACAGTTTTTACCCAGGAAATATGGAGGGCGAGGCTGGGTACTTCATTTGAAAGCTGAATTGGTGAGGAATCGCCCCTGCAGGTCAATCGTGCCTTTGTCCAGCACGGGGAAGCACGGCAGTTATCTCAAATGGAAGTATCCCACGAAAAGCGCTTCTAACGCCATGGTGAAATGCGGTGGAACACGCCCCTCCCTATCACCGAGATATGGAGTGTACCTTCTTAGCTGGAGTCAATATTTGTTATTTCTATTTTGTTATGTAATTCGCTGTCTTCTTGTTCAGACGTCTGTCTTTTGCTCCCCACTCCCCCTCCACCCCCGCTCTCTGCTCGCCTGATTCGAAGAGGGAAAATTTTCAGCTTCCCGGCATCCTCACGATGTTCTCTGCTCGGGATCATTGGGGTCCTGCTGTCAGTCACAGATGCATTTAAATGGACAATGACCTGTTTGGCCCGCCGATTCAAATCAGTGTCATACCCAGCCATTTCCGACAGCGATTAACGAGCTCCGAGCGACGAAGGGATAGGGAGCGCTTTGACTGGAGTTGATCGCACAAACAGTGGATCTGAGCAGCGATCTTCCTGCAGTAGCATTATTTTAGAGAGCTATTTCATCCAATAATTATTGTTCGGCCTTACTGCTTGTGCATCGGGCCATCTAAAAGGTGAAATTGGTAGGAACTCAGAGATCCAGAGGTACATAGCCGAGTGTTTAAGGATGTAGGTAATAGTCTATGGTAGGAACTCAGAGATCCAGAGGTACATAGCCGAGTGTTTAAGGATGTAGGTAATAGTCTACTCTTTAAAGAGCCACGAGTTTGTTCACTATCGAGGCGAAAACCATGCTTCGCAGGGTGGGAAGTGCGAGATGGGGTCGATACAAGCTTCGGACCCAAGATGTCAGGACGGCTGGAGAAGGATCCAGGTTGACAGGAGGGGAGGGGTGCTTATGGGGCTGACTAATAGAGCATAGATATTTCAAAATTTCCATAGTTTTATAGTTACTGAACCCTAAATAAACCGCAAATAAAAATAATAAACTAAACCGCTTAAGAGCGTGCAATGCCAAGCCACAGGTTTGGGTTTGTGAGCAGCTGAATGGTAGACTGAAGGTCAGTATCGAGAAATGCGATGAGAACCAGTAGTACCGACACCTACGGAGTAGTCGTGGACTTGAAGGCATGGTCCGTAATAAAATAGGGCTAGAACAACTTCGATTACAAGGTGACCCTCTACGCAATTGCAGAGGCTGTACTAATCTGCAAGAACCTTAGGTGTCGGGCTCATTAACCTAGCTCCTAATAGCCCCATGCCGGCTACATTACCGGTCATTTACTGGTCTCTCTCCGCGCTTGTCTGTACATCATCATGTTTTGCTTATCAGAGTTCTAGCCATCCTATGAACACTGGCAGGTCAACTAGCCCACTACACTTTTGTTACGCGATTGCACGAGATGGGTAGCTCTGTTACCTATCACGTGCAATCACGGAAAGTGCCTTCAAATTTAATCTTCCACGATCAAATGGTTCGCGTCGTTTCAGCAATTTAAAGCGTTGCATTTGTGGATGGAAATTTGTTCCAAGGTGACACCTCTGGTTCGTCGCTGTCTATCTTGTCGTCGCTTTGGAACCCATAAATCATGTCACTCCTCTGTTTGGCGGTTCTTCAACCATACATCATTTTGCACACGGCTCGCCATTCTGTCAAGGTGACCTTCAAACGCTGGTGAATGCACTTTTGGAATGCTGCTGTTGCGAAACAGTACATAGTATGTTTTTACCCAACCGGCGGATCCGAAGGCAACACTACATTCCTTCTCAGAAGTGAAGAAAATCATGCGTGCTCATGAAGTTACGCGGTGATGACAACAGTGCTTACAAATCTCCGAACTAAATCTAGGCCTAGTTTGGCTTGGGGTTATTTCGAAGCTCTTTCGTTACTTTTCATAGTCGTCATCGAGTAGAGATCTGTGAAATCTTGTGAAGCCATGAAGATACCAGTCGAAGTTTTTAGGAACTACTTGTCAACTCTTGCAACCACTGTAAAGCAATGAACCAATGGCTATGGGAAGTATCGAAAAAGCAAAATGTCCCTCTTCCCCCCCCTCTTAGCCGAACTGCGTCTAAGCTTACTACTGAGCTGTAACAGTCACCTGCGGAGATCATCCTGGGAACGTGAGTGGTGCCCTAACAATGTGACTACGACCCCCATACTCCAAAACGAGGGCTTCGATACGATCGCATCCGACCAAATGGGTAGAAAGAAGGACAAGAAACTATGTGACTGCCACCAGGGAGATAATATGAGTGAGTGGACGTGTACAGGAAGGGAAGAGGTGCAGTGGCAAGTGGCGCCAGTTACCACGCGTGTGGTGCAGAGTGAGATTCGGGATCGGCTCCGGCGAAAGCCAACAGAAACATACGTGCTTTCGGAGCTGGTGCGTTTGTACCAGGCCTGTATAGGGTCGAACTCCTGCCTGCTACTTTCTGAGCCAGCTTTTGCGCATATCACGAGAAGCACCACATTCATTTCGGAAGTCAGGATAATTTTCGGCGCAGTTCGGATTTTTGGGGGCAATTTGCTTGTCTTCACTGCCGATGCCTCTCAAGAAAGGCCTGCAAATTCCTATAAAGCTCTGCAGTAGCATGAGCTTCGTTTGCAGTTGATATATGCCTTCACCTATGATCTGCGAATGCGAAATGCCCCCCCCTCTCTAAGCCGGTCATTTTCTCTTTGAATTTTTCGTGAGACAAGGTTTTTCCTTGTTTTCTGCTCTAAAGATCTCTGCAGTGGAATAGGCGCGATTAGGTCAGCATGCGTTCAGATTGTGCAGTGTTCGCAGGCTGTTTGCTCGATCCCCCCGTATCGGAAGCGCTTTTGTTCTACTAGTGGATAGCACGGCTCACGAGGGCAGTTATGAGCAAACTCACGGCTGGCTCTTGGTTGTTTGTGAAGTGTTCACGGAACGATTCCATATAGCCGTCTAGATCTACTATATTCTTGTGCTAGACCTGAGCGTTTACGCTGCAACAGTGGTTTTGGCCGAACTTCTATCTTTATTCCCTTTCATAGCCTTTTATTCCTTTTCATAGCCCTACCTCTCCATACCTGTTAGAGCCACAACTGTTTTCTTACCATTAATATGGTAACGATGAAATTCTATAGGGATATGCAAGAAGCTGAGCAGCTTATTCCAATAGTATTGTTGTGGGAACTTCAGGAAGCGGATTTGATCGGCCTCGTTCGGTTTTCCGAGAACGAGCGGGCCAGTGTAAACAATTCGTGAGGTTTCCGTTTTCTGACGGTTCAGGTATTATTCTCAGATTTCCGCGATGGTCTTATGGGCGGGGACAGTAGATCGTTGTACCTTCCGCGTTAGCTCTTTTCTCCCTCCTACCAGCCGAGGAGAGCGCAACAGTGAGGAAGGCTCGATGGCTGATTATCTTCTCGCATACGAGCAGAGGGGTGCATGCTCAACTTTGTTGGCCACTTGAGTAGTAGTAACCAGTTCGCCACGAACACAATTGGGGATTCGAATCCCAGAGATGAATACCGGAATCCAGGTCTACTAGCCCTAGGCTCCGGCGCTGGGTTGCCTCGTAGTACGGGGCTCGTCTGGGAGAGGTGAAACTGCGCTCCCCAACAGTTGGCCCGGTAAATCATTGCAAAGGCTGAGTCACTCTAGGCTCTACGACTATGGTTTGGAATGGAGTGCATGCCGCACCCCGGGAGGGATTGGTGAGTATCCAACACTCAGTCCTCTACTCATTTTGAAAGCGCATCTATTATGTACACTTTATCTCTCGGAGATAGGGAGGGCGTGGCTGCGTACTTTATTCTAACACGGATTAGGACACGTTTTTCATGGGATATTTTCACTTGAAGCAGCTGTTATCTTGTCTTACCCTGGACAAAAACAGAATCACAATTGTGGCATGAAGAGACTTTTCCACTAGAGGCGCAGCTCCTGCCACGTTCAAATGGAGTAGGCGACCACGCCCTCCACATTTCTGGGATACGACTTGTGGGTATCTAGGTCCAAATTTGTCCACTGAAAAGGAGCTAACATGGATAGGGAGGGAAATTAGGGAACAAAACCTCTCGATTAGAAGAAAGCAGCGAATAGCTCAAAAAGTGCTTTTGCGGCATCTGCTAATAAAATTGCCCAGGAATGCCATGTATTGAACTACTGAACGATTCAAAACTAGGTTAATAGTGGACAGTATTTAGGCAGTAACCGTGCTTTTATGGTTTATACTTTTATGGTCATCTTCTTTATCGTTCGCCATGCTTTTTTCATTACCGAATTTGTTTTCGGACATCCAAAAACGGCATCTCGTACGCCTCATGAAAATGTATGACATCCGTTGTGTAGGATTAATATGCATCGAGTTCGCGTATCGCTTCTGCGCGCTTGGGTTATCGCCTGGGCTATTCCACTTGCTATCGCCACCGTCGTTTATCGTTCGTCATTGCCTTTTTCGGTAGAAGAATTGAAATGCTTAAGCGCGATGATATTTGATCCCATTCGGTAAAATTCACTGTTTGCACCATTTCGGCTTGAGGTCTGCTCGAGAAGCTCTCGAAACAGCCTGCTTGAGCAGTTCTTAACTATTTTCTTTTCTTGGAACACTTATCCGACTGGCGCTGGATACGCGCTCAGCAAGACTTTCCAGGTTCTCACCAAAGTCCCAGTTCTATGCGTCAGGCCAGCAACAATAATGTTCGTCTACAAGCACGACATGTCGTACGTTAGAGGTCCTTGGCGAGGACCTCTAACGCCCTCATATTAGGTCGCTGAAAAGAGGAGATCTGGGGTCGTATTTGCCTTTGAGAAAAATGTTTTCGATCCCTCCCCCCCGGGTTTTTTTCTGGAAACACGTGTAGGAGGTTGGGAAAATTCAGGGGGATGGTAGCTAGCATAAGCGAAGGAAAGGAGATTCATAGCAGAGGGTAAACGTTTGACAAAGGGTCTTATTTTGCAAAAGATTCCCCAGCGGCAGAACTTACATTGCCTTTAGGTTGTCTCCCATGGCATTCTACAGGGGTGTTTAGTGTATTCTCGGTATAGGTATGAAGGATGAGGCAGACAATTCTGGATAATCTCCCATAACCTCTATACACTTGCTTGCTCGGGAAACTAACTTTTCAATACCCTCTAAAGAATATTTTTCCTCCTTGTCCCCGAAATGTGCGTCAATTGCCACCTTCAGCTCTTGCTCGTTGGAAAAATGCTTTCCATGAAGATACTTGGGATTTGGGACAAAAATAGTCGCTAATTTTCACGACTAAATAACTAATAACTCAAATTCTTTTGATTTTCCTTAATTTTTTACCCAGTAGTCATTTTCTTAACATTGTCGCATTAGTCAGTCTGGTCTTCTTCCACGCAGGATAACTATAGCGGCATTGATGATAACTAAATGAAATTTCGTATTTATACCCTCAGGGAGTGTCGTTACCTATTGAAATGATTTAAATTCCTTCGTACTGCTAAAATTACCCAAGACGAGAATACTTTCAGCGGCCCTCGTGGGTCGACTTTTCGCGCTTGCCAATGAAGGCGGACTTATCATCGAGCTTGGATAATCTGGTCTTGCGCATCAATATTGAACGGACATATCCGTAGGGAAAATTCGACAAGAGATGTTGGCAGGTCGGTCCGGCCCTTGATCTGTCTTCCGGTATTTGACAATTTGGTTCCGGATTTGATCGAGTCTTTGTCCAGGGCACGCCATCGTTATGATAATCACAAGGGGGGGGGAGGGGAGTCGTTGACCGGAGGGAGGGAAGGGGCTCGTTATTTGCCGTCGAAGAAAGATTTTTTTGGTAATTGATTTCTCTCTGTTGTCGGGGACGCTGATATCAGGCGGGGGGGGGCGGGATCGAGCGGTCGTATTTTTCTCTGTTAGTTGGGGTAGGCAATATCCGTATATTGCTCGTTGGTTGGGAGCTCGGGGTGGGGGAGTCGGTGATGCTGTTTTTGAGAAGAATTTGCGGCGTTAAAAAAACTTTTCTCGGTTGTTGGCTATTTGTCCGCTTCACTGGGGTTATATATTCCCACTCCCGCTCGCTCGACGGCAAAATTTTCTCTTTCTTTTTTCGGCAGAACAGAATTATCACGTCAAAAACTAGAAAAAGGTGTAATCCGGGAAAAATCTAGGGGAAAATGCATAGGTAGGGTTTACCGAGAGGAGGGGTCGCTATCAGAGGATGGAACTAGGGGGATCGTATTTTGTAGGACTTTATCACAACGCGATAAAGTCATGGCCTTGCCCCGGATTTGGTCGGGTCGTCTGTGTGCCCCAGGCGCTATTGCAGCATTCTCATCTCCATAACGCCATAGGCTGTTGTTTCCTCGGCAGTACTGCTTCTTTCCGCACCAACCGGAAACACATCGCATTTGGATTCAGAAGATGCGTTCCGTTTAAGATGCGGGATGCACGTACTGAGCACCGAGCTATAACAGCCACAGCCTTTGGAGGCATACCTGCACTGCAGAAATGAACGCCTCCTGTGGTAGAAAAGCTAATATCTTGAATCATTCATACTCTGGAATGGTTAGCGTAACCCTGAATCTACGCCTCAAGCTGTGCAGCTTTCCCTTCTCCTACACAAACGCTTCGAACCGTGAACAAGTTGCTAAATGTGCGTTTACTGCGGATCAAGATAAGAAGTTGATAGGGATCATGGTGGAAAAGAGTGAAGACCACTCGCGAGAAAAGCGCTGATAGCTTTATCTCTCTTCGCTACATTGCTTCAGCCTTCCACTTGTGCTAACCGGAAAATCTGTTGTTTGTTGCCACTCGTTACTGTCGTTTTGCTTGGATTCTTTAGAGATTTTCCGAGAAATATTCTTCATTTTGAATTTCCTCAACCTCAGCCTTTCCACTCTATCGCACCCCCATCGAACCCAAACCCTTATATACGTCACTGCGGAATGCGATTTCAAATCTCCACTAGTTCTGTCGGAAGTGAATGTGACGAGAATGAGAATGACAGTTTTTCTTTTGTCGGCAGAGTTCATGTCTTTTGCGACAATTTCACTACAAACTGTCCAAGAACGCGATTTTATTCCCAACTAGAAATTCCAAAGGGCCTCTGAACTTCAAATCATTTTTCCTATCTGCATCCTGTATTCTTTTGTTCCACATTTTTATACATTATTTCCACTGTGGCCTCCACTAAGCAGATTTCAGAAACTGTCCAAGACTCGAAATTTTTGTTTTCAGAGCGACAAAATAACTGAGTTGGATCTGTTTCTGGAGAACTGTTCATCGCTTTACAATCTCATTCTTGACGCACTCCACGATCTGTCATCAAAGGTAAGTTCAGTAATTGATCATTGACTGCAATGATTGCTTTATTACTTACAACTGCATCATCGTCTCTGTTCATTTCTCGAACAAGTCCAAGTTTCGTGTCTGGCGTTGATCGATTATTTCCCTTCTTTCGGAAGTACTTTCTTACCTATTTGTTTTCTAGTCTCCATTGGCTTGGATTTTCTGGACCTAGTGGGAAAAGTTCACTGATTTTCATATTCAAAATCATTTTTTGAACGTCTTTTTTTGATTTTATGCAACATCAAATATGCATTTATGCGACTTGAAATCGCCTCTTTTAGCCGTGAACTTTATATTATAATACATTGTCCCTATACTTTCAAGTGGAGTCGGGGACAGGGGAGGCGTGGGAGTGTGGGGAAGGGAGAAATGTGCAATGACAAAAAGTTGCTCAAAACAATTTTGCGGTATACTACAAAAAGCGTTGGAAATTCCCCAGCAAAAAGGGGAGTCGTGTTCGGCCATTGGGAACGTTTTTAAAAACTGGTTTCCTTCTCACGGACGCTATAAAGGGGTTGGTCGTATTCGCTTATTGTTGGGAGAGGGGGGGTCTTAAGAGAGATTTGCGGTGGTGGAAAAAGTTTCCCCGGTTGCTGACTTTCCACGATTTTTCCCGTTTCACATGTGCTGTCCTCCCCCATGCTCAACATTCCGGGGGAAAACTAGAAATCGGAATTCCGAGAAAAACTGGAAAAGTGGTAGCGAACTGGGAAAACTGAGATAGGATGGGAAGAGGGATCGCATCAGAGAAGGGAAATAGAAGGGTCGTATTTCCAGAAAATTTCCCCAAACGGCAGGACGTGCCCTGGTATAGTATGCGGGAACAAGGGAGTGTTCAGCAGCCAAGGAATGGTTTGCCACATTTCGAAAGGCATTTGATCTGAGCGTTTAGTAGAGATCAGGTTACCGCGAGAAGTGAATTGTCAATCAGTCATCAATCCAATTCAAGAGGACCCGTTACTGGACCTTTATTTTTTTTACTCCCTTGCGTTTGCCTTTAAGCATAGGTGACCGATTTATGTTGATTCGTACTTCATCTTCTGAATATGTTGATTCGTACTTCATCTTGGCACAGTTCGTCTTGGAAGGGGGGCATTTTGCTGGTTCCCATCGATCACTGCCTATGCCTCCTGTGGAGACCTGTAATTTCTTGTAAAGCTATGCATTAGCAGGATCTTCGTTTTCACTTGACAAGAGTCTACAGGTTTTTCCAAGGGGAGACGTATCATTTAGCTACTAGCAAAAGAAACCAGCGCGAAAGAAACCAGCGAAGGTGCAAAATGCCTCTATTTCCAAGCGGGACAGCGCCAAACATTTAGGTCCAACTGATGCATAAATCCATGTTTATGTTCGCAAATTGTGAAAAAAGTTGAAACTTATCTGTAAAGTGCTAGCGTTGAGTTGAGTGACAGTTTCGAGAAGCAGCGTTTCTTATCGAGCGCAGTATGGCGCAAAAGTATGATGAAGTCCTCTAAGAAAAACAATAACTTCTTTCATGTTCTCCATCAACATCTCATATAGGGTGTTCCCCATCACTGTTATAAAACCGACCTCTGTCTCTAATTTGCCATTAGGAACTGCCGCTATGCATGAAGTTGTAGTGTTAATACATTTGCACAGCTATACCACAAGTACTACCTTTGCACTGCGCGACCACGATTCTGCTTCACGAATACTTTCACGCTTACGCACAATATATCAAATTCAACTCTCCATAAACTATATATATGTTCCCTTCACTATTATCAACATCTTATAATTGCTTCTAATTCAACATTCCAACGCGTCACATCGATTCTCTAATTGTATCTCACGAAACGATAACTATAACCAGGTTACGCTATCTCCTGGCCCCCCGCCCCAAAAACCCCCCCAACCACCACCCAGCCGACCCTGACCCCCCCCCACACACCCACACCACACCGTCGTTTAGGAGAGGCTGGCAAAGTCATTTACTACTAATTATTCCAATAGTTGAAAATACATAGTTAAATCCTGGCGACCTCCCCACTCCGCCCCGTATTCCACAAAGGAAATTCTTGCTCAAAATTGCGAAAATTTTCCGGCCGCAAAACGATGGAAAAAGTCCGGCTATAGCGGAGTTGGAAAATTCACGAAAGCCGCGCTCACCGGTTAGCACAGCACCGAGCACCGTATCGATCTCGCCGCATGGAATCCTCAGCGGACCTCAACGTGTGGTACCTATTCCCAGAACACCTGATCAATAAGCCGATGGGCCCCGTGCGGCCACTGGATTGAGGACACGCGTTCCAGTGGTTCCCACAACAGGCCTACTTTCCTGTTGCTCTTCCACTGGATCTCAACGACCTTGGAAAACGGCCTAAAATTTTTCACACAGTTAGGCCTGCGAAACTTTTGCGGCAGGCCCCGTCACCAGCGTTCGACGTGTCGGCAAGCGTCAGCGGACTAGGAAAATATACAGGGGGGCCAAAAAAAGTCATTTTGCCTCCATGACTTTCAAGGCGCTATAAGTTACACTTTATTAAATTTTTATCGGACATTTTTACTACCATATTAAAGAGCACATTAAATACTATAATGATACTCCGCCACAGCCTTCTGGAGGAGCGCCATCGAGAGATTCTGGCACGCAACCGCGATGTGGTCCCTGAGATCAGCGAGATGGTCGATTTCTCCGCCACCGTAGACCACCCTATTGAACTCCGCTCGAACCGGGTAATTGAGGGGATTCAGGTCAGGTGACCTACTTAGATATTCCATCTTCTTTAGGTACTCAGCCCCCTTCCATTCCAGGTAGGCGAGAGTTTCTCCAACGCCCTTCGATTCCACGTGGTGGCACCCAATGCTGTAGCAGTACAAAGTTTCCAAGAAGGTACGGGGGACGGCATGTGGAGAAGATATTCTTCTTGAGTTGGTCGATGTAACCGCCAGCGCTCAGCTTCAGCCCCGGTGGTCACGGAAGAAAATATTTGCGTCTTTCCATTACTAGGTGCCGTCGGTCCATTACCATCAACCCGCCGCCTTTGCGACTCGCCTTGAAGATTCATAGTCTTGGGGTATCTTCCACTCTGGTACTCATATCCACTTCCCCTGTCTGGGCTGCGAAAACTTCGTTGATATGTGGCTCGGCCGAAATGACTTTTTTTTGCCCCCCCCCTGTATATACTCGATCTGG
>MU914824.1:0-10288 GCA_036418165.1 Cooperia oncophora
CAGAAACCCTGTAACCTTAGGTCCCTCCCCCACTTATGATACGGTACGGGCTACAGAACGGGCAGAACAGAATGAAGAATGAACAGAATAAACGGAAGAGAAAAAGAATGATCTCGTGTACATCCTTACGTGGGATTTTCCAAACTAGTGCACATCACGGCTGTGGATTGTGGGTGTAGAACGTTACTTCCGAATCGCTGCAAGTGCGGCCAAATGGGTGTTGCAGAAGGGGTGGCGTAGGCGAAATTCGGCGAAAGGGGTCGGTATCTGACCACTCAGGAAAAAGGGGTCGTATTCTGACACGAGAACACATTAACTTTTCTCGTTTCGTTTTTCTTTTTTCTCGTTTTTTATCGTTTCGCGCGGACTTTACTCCATCTAGTCGGCAGCCCGGCAAAACTACCAATTCTTAATTGATTGAAGGTGTATACTCCCTCTCCCGGGGCACCATTTCAGAGAATATGGTAGGATAGCAGGCAGGATGTGACGGGCTGCACGATTCAGTTGAAAATGGAGTTGGTTGCGTGACATGATTCGTGGTAGAGGAGCAAACCTGGGGGAGGTCGTCTTCTGCAAAGATGCTTCACAAGCTGATGGAGGTGCCCTGCGCTCAACACCCGTGGAATCCACAAGTGAGGAGGTGGGTCTTACTTGGCCTCGCGGAACTTTTCTTATCGTTTTTTTCTCATTTTACGAGATTTACCCGCTTAGTATAATCTTCTACGAGCAGATTTACTATTTTCCATAGTTGTTCATAAGCCCACCCCGACGATGGTTGCTGTGAGGTTGGTGAGGAGGGGGGTATATTGAGGGCAAGCGTTCCATTGTGCGTTCGCCATGGTCTGCCCCTGTCCCAGCGGCTTAGGCCATTTCTCAGTTTAAAGGCAAGTGGCACGATAAATCGACAAGGCGTACAGAGGGTTGATACGCTTAGCACGAAAGGTATTGTGCTCTACAGCAAGCACTGCGTGCGCCTTTTCTAACCAAGTTCACCGTTTTAGCGCCTGACCAACATGCCGAGCCAGGCGCCAACCGCAACTGCCCGCCTACAAATGACCGCACAGTCACATCGATGCTGTCGCTTCATTGATGAGCTACATCTGATATGCGTTGCTACATGGATAACTGAACACATACGTGCAGCCTGTTACCTGTTAAAGCGGTTATTGGCACGATGATTACGGGAAACTCGTCCAAAAATGCTCAACCAGTGCCCTACAGAACGAAGGCTTTTTTGCAGGTTTTTGGCCGAATGACTTCACTTTTCCGTAATTCTCCACTACTTAGCACTCCCGCTACTATTCTTGAGCAAGTTACGCAATATTATCACGCCCTATTCGTGTTGTGAACGCTCGTGTTTTGTTTTCGGCCGCCACACTGTCGACATGACAACGGAGACGTAGTATGGATTGTGGCTGGGTCGGTGGTAGTGCTGGTTGTTGATGGTTGAATGGTCCCGGAAAGACCAAAATCGATTAATGAACACATATTGGTGGCTCATTGGCACAGTGAATGCCACAGTGAAAGATGCAGAGTGCTGAGAGTGCGTGTTGCTCCAGTCGGGGTGTGGGCCGTTAAGCTGCGCGGATGTGACTGCCAGTGGCTCACGATGACCGCAGGGTGACGTGTAGTGTGATCACGGACAAAGCGAAGTTGTGGTGGACGTGAGTGAGGTGCGGGGTTGAGTGACTGGAGGTGAACTTGCGGATTACGGAGGAGTGTAAGATGGTGAGGTTGCGCACTGAGAGTGTGACAGTGACACGGGTAGACGGTCTGGGTTCGAGTTAGCGGTGGGAGTGCGTGGAAGGGGGTGCCACGGCGAGGGAGTGGGGATGGAGAGAAGGTACCGATACATCTGTGAGTACACCAGATATAGTATCTCGCGGATATAGGTGGTGTGGACGTGTAAGACGTGTGTTAGAGTTGAAGAAATTGGCAAGACGTCAGATTCGTCGGAATAGATGGGATCGCTTTCCTTCCGACAGAAAGAGTGGGGGGAGAGAAGAGGGTGTGGTTTCATAACTGGTCGGTCCACAGATAATTTTTTGAAAGTTCAAGGAAAACCGTTGGTTGCAAGAAAAACTGGTCCAACCTGGTAGAGATTGAACCAGAAATGTTCTTTCCACAAGCCTACGTCATGGCGATTAGGAATATTGGTCGACCAACTGACCTGATCATTGCCCACTCCCCCCACTCCTGTCCCACTCCCTCCTCCACTGCTGCCTTTGGTACAACTTCCTTCAACTTGAAAAACATCCTCACCAGCATACTTAAAATTACCCCTACTTCCCAGAAAAAGCGTCCGATCGACGGAGGCTTTTTCTTTCCTTTTATTTAAATCTCTTTTTTGTAAAACTCCTCCCACACTATATATTGATTCCATTGTTAGGCTGTAAAATGGTTCCCTGAGCTCAAAAATCACAAATAATTCCGAATCAATGGTTAATAAGAGAAAATACCGGAAGATGAGATTGCAAGAGTACCTTGGTTGCCTATGGATCAATCTTCAGCTTCAATCTTACCTTTTTCTCCTCACTTATTTTTTTCAAGTAGTCTTTTTTCCTCATAAGTGTTCTTATTTTCCTGGAACTTGCGCCATCCCTGAATTTATCCGATTCGTTTCCCTTTCGAAACGTGATCATTTGCCCACATTCCACGCATGTTCTGGTACATATGGGATAGCATATGGGAAAACGCAAGGGCGGTTTTTCAAGCACGCCTCAGCCTGGCTGAAACCAATGGTTCACATTGGGTTTTACTGGTCCTGTTCATTTTTTATTTGTTGCCATCCACACTACATCCGACCACCCGTTTCCAGCCAATTTTCATTTGCTTTTAGCTATCTAATCACAATTTTTTTTTCTTCATATCAAGGTGATAGCTTGATTTTGACATTATCTCTGGGCCCTATTTCCTGAAATTGAAGACTTTTGTGGGTGTGAGCGAAGAACTGCCGTTCGACTGCTTTTCGTCGATCTTACTTTATAAGGACCTAGATTTTCTTCACAACTCGTATACTAACTTCAGTGAAGGAGGTCACTTTGTGTGCGCTAGGCCATTTTACGATCGTATGCTTGGCAGCGCTATGACAATGTCGAATGCCCTTCTTGTCCCTTGGCGGCCCGCGGGTATTTCCAAAGAATTGTTGCTGCTTCGTCACCGACAAACATCCTTTCGTCCCTTTTTCGTGTCTGCTTGTCATTCGTGTTTTCCCTTTACAAGTCTTCTCCACACCATTCTTCGTAGGATAAACATTATGCTCGAATATCCTCTTTTCAGTGATTGAATTTATGACTTTATTGGATTTTTTCCTCTGATTGGGCCGAGTGGTAAACTGGCAAGAGACGCCCCATACCATCAGGTCCACAGCACACGTCGGGTGCAGTCTGACGACGGGGCCTTTCATTTTTCGCCTACTATCCTATCGACATCGATCTAACCCTAGGCAGCCTCTTTTCGATTTGACAAAGTTTTTACCAGTCAGTGCTAGATTGACTTGCCAGCTTTACACAAGAGGCTCACGTAGGTTTTGCCAGGGTGAGATCTTGTAAAACTGGGACTAGGAAGCATGATAGCACAAGAAAGCCCCTGCCCCCCTGTCCAATCGGTCAACTGCGCCGGCACGTCGTAGGAATCCCCAGTGGGGGGAGGCGCATTTGCTCGCTTACCGTAGAGGGAGGGGAAGAGCAGTGGTCCGAAAATCATTCTAACAATTGACTTATTTTCCCTGTCTCACTGGCGTTATCTTCGTTGGGAAAATTCCTGTGGGGGGGGGAGGGTGATATTTATTCGTCTTAGGGAGGAGGAAGAGTCACATTTTCCAACGTTTCACCCAGCGGCAGGACGTGCCCCGACGGTTCAGCCATCTAAATCTGGTTCCCACTCAGACAAACCATTAAGTCGTGTTCACTGGTTGCTGCTACGACTCGTCCCGGAGGTTATAAACAGACCCTTGGGTATTGGTTCGCCGCGCGCCGTCCATGCGTGGAGGCCTATTTCTATTCAAGTTTAATTATGAATCTAAGCTGAAGCGAAATGCGTGGCGCATACTAAAAGGTATTGATAGCCGTGTGTTCTATTTCCCTTTGTTCATTCGTTCCTTCTACTATTCACAGTTTTTCTTGCCGTTTTTCTGATGTCGCGGCTGTGCTGTTTCGCTGTAGCAGCTCTCTCCGGCACAGTTGATACGATCGTGCAATAATTCGGGCGGTGTCGAGAGACATGCGCCCGTCTGCGATGTTTTCACCACTGTTTTTTTTGTTGAAACCTTCAACAGATTGCTATTTTTAGAAAAGAGAGCCGGATGCGGGCTCGTTCCGTCCCTCCTGACGTCGCCCCGACCCGATTGCGTCGCCCCGACTGATTGCGCTGATATCGAATATATGTCAGATTCGGGTCTTGCCCAAGCCGACTAGGCCGGAAGATTGTTCAGCTGTTGTAGTGTGCTTTAAAACGTTTACTGTTCTTTCTTTTATCTCCAGCCTTAATTTTGTGGACTTTTGAAGTAGCTTTTGACTGAAACATGCTCTCGCCCTTGCATTCTTGTTCTCCAATTTCTATTGCTGCCTTCGCGAGAAAATAGCTGTTCTGCAGGATTCTTATCCTTTTTTTATCTGTGAGTTTATCAAAAGTTCCGATATTAACCCAATATTTACCCTTTACTGCCCCATCATCCGAAATCTGGCCAGCTTTTGACCGATTTTTTCCTCCGAGAGCAGAATAGCCTAAAAAGTTGTACCCTTGGGTAGTTTGACCTCCCAAACACGAGTGTGACATCCGCTTGGCCTCACAACCTCTTGGCGTCTGCGCCACAGGCGCCGGCGACAAAATACCCTGAATCACCTAATTCGCTTGAAACTTGTTCCCAGGCGGTTTGTGTCAAGCGGACATGATATTCGTGTTCGAGAGATCATGGTACCCTAGGGTGCATTTGGGCAGCCAGGTCTGCCCTCGGACAAAAGGTCGGTCAAAACTGGTCTGAATCCGGACGATTAGGGAGTAAAGAGTAATTGGCGCCAAAGTTCCAGTTCCCGTTATAGATCGTTTTGCTGTCTTCTGTTTCACTATGACTCCAGTTTTTTGTTCTTTCTCGCTTTCTGGCTAGATTACTTCCTCTTTGAGGCTTCCGAGGGCGTGAAGTCAGATTACTTCCTTTTTGAGGCTTCCGAGAGCGTGAGGTCTTCGGGCAGGATTTATCTTGGTCTGTGGACTTTTAATCCCTTTCCTTGAGACTTTTTCTCAAATGCCTGTGAGTTTCCCATTCTTTTTCAAGTTTTCACCTTCTACTTTTATAGCCTGTCTTTTTCCTTCAACATGTTTTTTTTCTTTGGCCACTAAGACGACCAATCGAGTTCTGTTGCTTTTCGACCGCTTTCCTCTTTGATTGAGCCATTAGCAATTGTTTTCATCGTGCTCCTCATCTGTGGAGAAAACATAGCAGACAGTGAAAAACGAGACGGCTAATTGGACGTCGCTCCTCACATCTGTGCTGTGAGGCCCTATCGCCCTCACAGGAAATCTTCTGAGACTACACATTGACGGTCTGTCCGGCTATGGGCACATCATTTTTGGGAATCTCCCAACAGGGGGGATCGTATTTACATGCCAAGAATTTTTTTGGTATGATTTTTTTATTTATGCTATAAATGTGGGGGTCCATCTTGGCCTTCTAAGAGAAAATTCGTCGGTGTTTGCTGAATGTTTTTTACTGGTTGTTTCACTTTTCACATTTTCCCGTTTCCATTGGCTCTAAACCCCCACCCCTCCCCGTCGCCTGAAAAACAAGTTTTCAAGAGAGCACACGCAAAATTTTCTAGAAATTTTGTTGGAAAAAGCTGGTAGGAATTTGGCAAAACCTAGGAGGGTGGTAGGTAGGAATCTTCCCTATTGGCAAAAGGAATCTTCCCTATTGACCCTGTAAACAGCAACACGAACCGTAAAAAGGGGAGAGGGAGGGGGTCGCATCAAGTCACCTTTTACGGGGAGGTGGGGATGGTCGGACTCGACTAATATCCCTAACTCATGATGTGCCTTAGTCTGTCTTATTTTCATGTTCCATTCCTATTCATGCGATTTCTTTCATTATTATGACATTTATGGTCATTAAATTCTCACTTTTCCATTGGTTTTCCTTCTGGACTTGGATGTATTGTGAGAAAAGAGCTTTTTGATGGTCTCAGTCGTCGAGAGCCATTCATTTTGGTGTACTAGAGGTTTTCTGACGATCGTGCAGACCACCGTGGCTCGCGTCAAGAGGGTGATCTTGAGCGTTTCAATTTCTGGTCAAACAAAGCCAAACAAATTCTGGAGTCGTTGAGCTCTGCGAACAGGATTTTTTTCGTCAATCCTGTCCATCCGTTTTCTTTTGCTTCAGTTCGTACGAATAGCTTGTTTGAAGAATCCAATGTAAAACTCATGGGTTCGGGGCTCGGAGAGAAACAAACTTAGCGGTTTTGTGGCCTCTCTCCCTCCCACCCCCCTCTCCGCCCCTCCCCTTCATCTAGCATTTCTCTGAAAAGCCTCCTGTTCTTCAGATGTCCTTAGGAGCAAGGGAAGTAGACCCTTCTGCGATGAGGGGGAGGGGTTTGGGGGCAGTTTACTCCACTTCACAAGTCTTACTGTGGTGAAACCAGTCAACTCTTTGTAGAGCTAGAGCAAACCATTGTTAAACCTTTCAACTCTTGTAAGCTCACAAAATAGCTCTCTTGATGGTTCAACACGAAGGGAAGTAACAAATGTGCAAGATGCCCCCCCTGCTCGCCCACTGCCCCCTCCTTTTCCTTGCGTGTGGTCCAATCGACGGATGATTTCCAACAAGCGCTTAGACCACCAGAACGCACCGCCGACTTACCTCATGTTGTTCTATTGTCTCGTCGTGGGTGCGAGAGCACCTGTTTCCACTGTGTCCAGTTGACGTTCGTCGTGACAGCTGATCCTTCCGGCCGCTCATCGCCTGCCCGACCTTCAGACGAGTTTTCCGCCCCAATTCATCATTTTGCACCTCCTCTCGACATTCGTAATATTCGTCGGAGCTACTGAGGTGTATACCGTCAACGGCTATCCTCTTACTTTTTCTTATTTCATTGCTTTGAATTCATCCCGACGTGAGGAAAAGGGAAAAGATTTGTAGCGCTATTTCCGCCACCATGAAGCTTGTTCCACCGCATTGACTGTGTCACAATCCGCCCGGCTCTTGTAAGCAGTGATGAACCGATATCTGAACCGACTCGATGGTTTCCACGACTTCAAGACGAATGTGACCATGTAGGAGCTTTTCAATAATATTGAAAAGTTACTATATGTTCTTACCCTTTCCGAGGCATTCTAGTCAGATAGGGAATAAAGAACCCGAGAAGTGGAAATTGAGTGCGAGGGTAGAGGAAGGCATTTATGTGCCTTTTCCAAATTCCATTTGAAAGTGCCCTTTTCCCAGTGAATAGCCTCATATTTCACGTTGCGGACTTCCGTTACCAAGCGAGGGATCGCTTGATATTTCCGTATGTGGTTAGAAGTCTCTATGGACGTCTAGCCTCAATGAACTCGGCTAATGTAGCTCGAGTTGGTCAGCTGGGGTCCTACATGCCATCAAGAAATGTTCCTTCATACGGCGATCTCGGCAGATTGGCAATGAAACGGAAGCGGCGCAGACACATAGGCTCATCAGAGCCGAAAATGAAGGCCGTAATAGCAAACCTAATGACCTTATTCGGGTGCTATTCTTTGGGCGAGGCTGCTTGGCCATTTATGGTCACTCTGAGAGATATATTCTCCCTCACAGATAACAGCTGTTTCACTGCTAACCACTGTCAGGTTCTCAGGAATCTCACCGAGCTGGTTCTTGAAATGAAACGAAATCCAATCCTCAGGCAGTGGTCAGAGCCCTTATTGCCAAGCTTAGTCTCGTGAGTGAACATTCAAATGAGAATGATTGATTTTGATTTGATTTTCGATAAATCATTCGATAAATTTCCTGCGCTGAAAATGATTTTCAGCGCAGGAAATTTATCGTAATGAGTGCCAAAGATATTGAAAGACGTTGTAAATGAGGATTTTGGAAGGTGCTAAATTTTCCGTTTTCAAATTTTCCTAATTAATAGTTTTCTGGAAAGAGATGAGAGGAGGTTCCTGATAACCGAAGGGTTCAGAATTTCTATTCCGGTACCCCCTATCTTACAAGTTCCATGCTTTTGTACTTGATGCCACGCCAGTCGGACCTCCGTCCCACCTCTATCACTTTTTGCTGTTTCTACCTTTCTCAAACGAATATCGGCTAATTGATTATAAGACCTTTTAAATTACACTTTACTTTGCTGTAAATCAGGATACCTTTGCAGATTCTGTTGTTTTGCGATGACATGTGGTGCCCTCATAGGATTAAGCCAGATATGGATAGGACATTAGAGGAGCATATGTAACCAGGACACGTAGTACGTTGGCGAACCCCAGCTGCTTCGAGCTTGGGGGATACACTAGCCCAGCTAGGGGTAGGTCATTTGGGGGGGGGGGAAGTGGACGGTATTCTGCTTTCAGAGGAAAGTTTTTCGGTTGCTGGCATTCCTCTTTTTTAGAAAGTTGAAAACTTGGGAAGATGGGAGGTAGTTTCTGGGATAAAGAGGGAGGGTCTTATCAGAGGAGGATGTTTGACGGGGCTCCTTTTCTGCAAATTTTCCTCGCAATGGCACGTATGCTGTTTGAATTTAACAACTTGTGAACCTTTTTCGAAATTTTCAAGATTCCATGGCGGTCACCTCTCCTATCTGCTTCATTTTCCATTCGAATAATCATAAGAGCCATTATCATTCTGCTGGAGAACGCTAACCGAGGAAACCGGTTTCAATGTTAGAGGGTGAAATGAGGAGAGGCTGAAGCTTGTCTGAAGTCCTGGACGTATAACCTGGTATGTGCTCACAAAAACTAACGTCTTCTCTCGGATAGATTAGATTGTCATCCTGTTTCTCTGGTTTGCCGAGTTCAGGAGATCATCCTCCCGGAATGCGCCATGCATTTGACCTCATTTCGGTATACTAACGCATTTGGCATATTACAGAGAATCTGTCAGCTGTTCTCCTGATAAGTATAGAACTTGTTTCCTCCTGGGCAAGTGACAGTGTGAGGAATAAAACTTCTTGGCCTTTTCGAATCAGCTTTCGTAAATCCGCGTGTAAGCGCTCTTATCCCCTGCTTTACCTCATCCTTGCCTGCTGGACTGAGCGACTTTCCCCATAAATTTGATGTGAAGTTGTTGGTTGCTTTCTATCAGCTTCTCTTTTTCTCTTTTTCTTTTTTCATCAATTTTTTTATCAGAATACAAATCTTTTTTCTTAGATGAGCAGCCGTTCTGTATGTATGGCACGTTTGTGTGAAGAACTGTGTTTGTCTGCACAATTTGTGATTCATCGGTTTTGTTGTGAAGTGCACAGGGTTGTTCCTAACCAAAATGTTTAAGACTTCCACAATGATTCAATCGGCCTGCTGCCGTCACGAAATGTGGCAATATCACCAACACGACCCCGTCAGTCTGATATTTTGATATCTTTCCTTGAGCAAATGATGTCAATCTGATGGACCTTCACCACAGTTTGGAAAGGATTTTCAATAGTGCCTTAGTCGCCTAAAAGCAAGGATGTTTCAGGGGTTCCTTCTCGCCTACTTGTATAAGGAAAGATGCAGTAATTTAGCTGTGTACAAGAGGCATGAACGATGGTTCTACAGTTAGTAAGATCGTGCTGCACCCAAGCCATAAGCTCCCGAAAGGGTACATCATCGTAATGTGTGAAGTAGTGGTGTCAGTACGACCCCCTCTTCTCGGTGATACTTCTCTCTCGGTACGAACCCTCCTTCCCCAGCACCTGCCTCCCACTTTCCTACATGTCCCCAGCTTCCTACCAGTTTTTCCGAAATTTCTCCGAAAATTTGCTACTTCATTCCCAGAAATTTTCCGTCGAGTGGGGGTATATAGCAAATGTGAAACGGGACATCGCAGAAAGTCAACAACCGGGTAAGTTTTTTTTCCTAACGCGGCAATTCTCTCTTAAAGGCACATACGACCCCTTCTCCGAACAACGACCGAATACGACCCCCAGCAGCCGTACTACCTCCCATGTGTTTCGCACAACGGTGCTGTACCCTGCTCCCGATTCATGTCTCTCCGGGACATTCATATGCTTGGCTTGATCAGCGGCGTTTATCTGCAATGCTTTGCATGACATCAACATTCCAGCACCTCCAAATGGAAACTGAAGGTTGATGACCTGGCTTGTACAGGGGGGGGGGGCAAAAAAAAGACATT
>MU914825.1:0-15100 GCA_036418165.1 Cooperia oncophora
TTAGCATCGCTGCTCGTCATTCTGTTGCTTATTCTGATCTTCTTAAAGTGTTGTCTGTAAACATTTGATTGAAAAATTGAATTATATTGGGTCATAAATCTTTCATGACATCTGTTTTTTGGAACAACTTTCACTCTTGCAATTACAAGCCAGAGTTGTGAATTTGGGTGATGACAGGATTCCAACGAATATATGACAGAAGTTAACGCTTATCGGATTGTTCGAGACGGTCGGCCATCGTGCCTTTCTTATTGGCGCACCCTTCTCTCTACCGTCCCAGAATGAGTAGTGCACCAATAATTAAGGCACGGCAATTATGGTGCATAACTTAGGGCCGTGCGGGTGTTCCGGCCACAGGTGCGTATTCCATGCCCTCCTCTATTATACAGGGGTCCCTGCCTCTCTTTCGTCTAGACACTACCGCACCTCCCTTCCGCACTGCCTTACGGTCAGCACTGTGACCGCCCTTCACCTCTGTGGCTTCTGAGCCATTCTGTTCAGACTGGACCCAAGCAAAATGTCTGGCAGCGACATCACACCAGGATTTTACTAGAAGGCTGAGTAGAGTAGCATTCACCAGAAAAGGTGAACTGATTCACTTACACAAACTGAATGAATATTAAAGAGAACATAGTAAACTAACATAACCAAGACACAACACAATTAGAAAATAGGAACAAAGAAAAACTACTTACCGTACAGGTGAAGGTTTCTACTGAACTGCTGAGCTGCCGACCAAGCTAAACACAATATGATTGATGAGAATCAAAAAGATAACCAAAACTACAGGGAAACTGAAAACCTCACCTCAAAAACAGGAACAGTGCGCGCGCTGAACACGGCCGTCCATCCGAAAAATTTCAGTGTACCTGGAAAATTTCAATGTGTTAAAGGTAAATAAGCATAATAACCGACAAACATTAGAACGATCAAAAAAACGAGTGCAGGAAGACGAGAAAGCAAGTTAGAAGCTAACGGGAGGAGAAAGAAGGAAAAAGTAAGTGAATACGGCTGTGAATTAGCATCCGTCCAGTCGATTTTTGCATTGGAGCGCGATCGAATCAGTCGCGCTACACAACCGGTCGCTACCACTAGCGGCGCGATCGCGAAGTCTCAACGCTGTATAATGTAACACTTATTGTCATAGTTGTTATAATGCTGGCGACTGGGAAACAACAGGAATTCTTCTCTCATCCCTTTTGGAAAATTAGTAGGGTAATATACCCTGCTCAAGAAGGTGTCACCACCACTGTAAGGACTGATTCACCAGTTTTAATTTTAAAGTGAGCAGTATGTAGTAGCTTATCATGTGAGAAAGTGAAGAGAAATTCAATGCAAGGCTGGAAATGCGGACAAGCACTTCTTTCATCATTGGGTATCAATCCAAAATGGAAACAACATTTTATCTTTTTTTGGAATTTCCGACCAGGAGAGCAGTGATTCGTTGCATCATCGTGTGTTATTTGGCAAGCAAAGGAAGAGTGAGCGGGAGTCCCGGGGTAAAAAGATAAGTACTATTGGGTAGGTGACAAGCTTAGCGCTCGCATGACTCAGTAGAAGAAGAAGGTGGCAGTTGCTGGAGCCGGAGCATCTGGTCTACCATCATTTAGGTAATCGCTTCCTTATGCATCTTTTCTCTTTCTTTTCCTCTCTCTTTTCCTGACTTCCTGTAGTTTACGTCCTATCACTCGTATTGACAGTTTCTCCATACGGTCAATGCGAATCCTTGTTGCGGAGTGCACCAAATTTCACACTACCATTTTGATTGTGCTTGTCGAGTGGCAAGTGATTGTATACCATAGTTACCGATCAGTTTGATTCGAGAGCAACAGCTCACTGCTTTTGCTA
This sequence comes from Cooperia oncophora, assembly GCA_036418165.1. Classification (NCBI taxonomy): domain Eukaryota; kingdom Metazoa; phylum Nematoda; class Chromadorea; order Rhabditida; family Trichostrongylidae; genus Cooperia; species Cooperia oncophora. Next base: position 1,849 of record MU914825.1, read on the forward strand.
GCTATTCCAACTCTCTCTTCTGTGAGTTGGCTACTTTGTCGGAAAAATTAGTGAAGTTAATCACCGGGTACTAGCATCTTGTGAGCTAAGCCTTCATGAATAATTCCTCTGCTTCATAATTTCCTTATCTGGTACAACACCGCTTCCCATCCTCTCACCTTTTTTCCGAAGTCTGTTCGAAGCGCTCCTCCCCTTCCCCCCCTCCCTCCGAAAAAAAAACTGTGCTATAGCACACTTGAATCAGGAAACTCAAAAAAGTCAGGAGTCTGCTCCCGCCAAGGGGCCACATACGCCCCCCTCCCCTCACTGGACGTTCCCAACGTACGACGTGCCCTAGTGAAGTCTCTGTGTTTTCATCACTCTACTTGCGACTCATTAGTGAATGGCCTGTGACACGTATTGGCAAAGTCCAACATGTTTACACCTGTCGATCAGAACTAGTCTTGAGTGCAAAAACTCGAAGATGTCACGAAATGACGAAATTAGCAGAAGAACCAGCCGGTCGGCTCTTTTTACAGTTCGATGAGTCGCACTACTGGTGGATGATTTACGCTTGCTGCACGCCTTATCGTACGTGACTAACCAAAAACCATGAGCTCAACCGTGGTTGGGGAGCGTGAGCAAAAGGCTGAAGAAGAGGCTCATTCAATGCATGGTCAGAATAAGTGATTACAGTTGGGACTGGAGTTATAAACCTAACTGAATTGATTAGCGGCGAATGAGGTATGTACTATGCGAAAGAACGGGACCGTGAGAAGCGGAAAATTGTGCGTCTCATTGCTTCCCATTACAGGCATAACGTACGGTACGCATAACGTAACGTACGGTTTGGTTCTGGTTGATTCCGCTCACCAGGAATGGACCAACAGGTCAGCCTGGCCATTTGCAATGAGATGCACATCGTTGTACCCGTCTTGAGACGGTGAACTCAAAACTATCTTCAAAATTTGCGGAACGATTCTCTGAGCGGAGTTAGAGAGGTTTTTCTTTACTGTTTTTCTTCTTACGGGCGCGCTGGCGCCGAAGCGTTGGCACATGTAGCGCGACTCACAGCGCTCTTCGCGCAAAACAGGTATCATATTCGTGTTCAGGGGGTCAAATAACCCCTAGGGACGTCACCTTAGCGAAATCTGAGGTTCTGACTCAACTTCGAAAAAATGGGGTATGGATAGTCATGGCTGACTGATAGCCAACAGCGATACTACGACTAGCATACTGGTGATGACTGGTCTTCGAACTGAAATAACTCTTCAGTCATGTCTTTTTGCAAACAACAGTACCTGGCTTACTTATTTGTGCCGTCTGCATCATTTTCTTGACTATCGGGAGGAAATCCCATTCCGAGACCAGTCATCGATGGTAGGTGAGCTCCAATCTGCTGCTAATTACCCATGGAATAGCCCACATTTTCCAAGTGAGGTCGAATCAGATTCGGCTAGAAACTTGTCCCCAGGGGTAATTTAACCCGCTGAACATGAATATGATGGTATTTCATTGCAAAAACCCTTGTGACACGTGTTACGAGGGGTACAAGCAGAAGCACTCTTTCAGGCCACAATGGGTCTACACTTTCAAAAAAACTGATCGCAGGTTCCCTTATAAGGTAGTGCAGGCGAGCAGAGATGTTAGAAGCTTTGTCGGCTATGTTCTTGGACAAATGCAAAAAAAAGACATCTGCCCCGGAACCGATCCTACGACGTCTCGCCTAAGAAACCCGCTCCCTACCCGTTGCGCTCTACTACCACGTTTCAGCATGACTCCATACATAAATGTAAAGACGCTTCCACGTTTCCTCGCGATAGCATGTGAAACGACCACGCGGGGATAAGACCCTCCATAACTCCGTTCAGAGAATCGTTCCGCAAATTCTGAAGGTAGATTTGAGTTCACTGTCCCAAGACGCGTACAACGGTGTGCAGCTCATTGGAAATGGCCAGGCTGACCTGTTGACCTTTCCTGGTCAGAGCAGGGTGCTATATAGTGAAGACATGACGAAAAAAAGCGAGGTTAGGCAGTGAATAACATGCGAAAAAAACTTTGTTCTGAACGGCACTGGATGAGCTTATTTTGGACGAGTTCCCTGTTGGAATCGAGCCAACAACTGGTTGATAGATACGACTGCATGATGTATTCATATACCTATGTAGTAACGCTTTACATCAGTTGCACTTGATAAATGAAGCCATAAGGCAGCGTTCAGACTTCGCGACGGCAGCGCTTCGGCCGCGCGTTCGGATCGATCGATGCGCATGCTTTCCACAGCGTCGATCGCGTCGAACGCGCGACTGAAGCGCTGCCGTCGCGAAGTCTGAACGCTGCCTAAGAGCACCATAGTCGATGTGGCTGTACGGCCATTTTTGCGGGGGGGGGGGAGTGGTGGGCGTCCAGGTCGGTATGTTGCAGCGCGGTATCAAGGTAACTTTGTTGGAAAAGGCGTCTTGCACCGCCTGCCTAATAGTCGGATTGTTGGGCGTACATGCCTCGTGAATTTATCGTAGAATTTGCCTTGAAAGTAAACAGGGTGAGGCATTTGCCAATGATCTATTCCTTTCTGGGATGCAGCACGCATCCTTCTTTCATTCAGAATAGTTGCCTTTTGAATACTACACTATGTGACTCATGCAACGCCAGACGATTTACAAGTCAGTACTGCCGTCCCCAGACGGATCTGGTACTACCAAATTATTTCCGCGAAGGATAGGAGGCTTGGTTGGCCTGGGTGGGAGCCAATGCAGGATATACCTCGGCGCTTCTCGTGAGCGTGCCTCTTGCCACATTTCAAAAATTCAATCCGAGTCCTACATTTGTTTCCTGACGATATGAACTGAAACTGAAAGTCATGCGTTTACACGATTTCTTTACAACTGACAAACTGTGTAATGAAGTGCTCTCAACTGCTCAAAAAATAGAGTGCTCGCGATCTGTCTTTTTCTGACCCTATGGCCGTCCATCTTGACCGATTTCCTAGAAGATAAGGAATCCATTATAAAGATGGATGCGACAGAGATGTAAACAATGCCCTTGAAAGCAATTTTGTAAGACTTTTTATAGGAGAGTAAAAGCGTCATGAAACCTGTTCAACTATGAAACACATCTCTTATAGGCTGTACTTAATTTACATATAAAGTGTGCTTTGGAATAGGGTCTCAGCATCCTATTTTCTGCGACACTGGTTGGGTGCTGTTCATCGTCCACTTTGATTCCCTCATTATGTACTTTCCGTATACTGTGACCCCTATAATAGTTCTGAAGGAAAAGAAACAATCTGAAGGACCAAGGACCAACTGCCTAGAAAGCTTAATTGAGAAAGTCTCCTATCTTTGAGGCGATTATAATGCACCTTCACAAAAGCTTTTTCCTCATGCTTTTCATGTTCGCCATGTAGAGTAGTAGCAATAGGGCGTCTTTTTCCCGCTAAGTGATGCTAGGGGCTTTCCTGTTCCTCCGGTGTGCGTGTTAATAAGAGACCTGCAATCTCCTGAGTGAATCATCTCCATTTTTTCACTGACGCCCGACCTATCATGCGAATATAACACAGGTCGTTTTCATACACTTCCTTTCGTGCAGTGTTCTGCGAAAAAGTGGACGTTCCTTCCATCATGCTAACTGGAAATTTGCCCCTATTACAACGTTGTCCTGTAACTGTGTTCCAGCGTTTTATCGATGTTAAAATGCATGTACAAGGGTTCCTCTGGCGTAATGCACTTCGTTCTTAGCCAACACTGCTGTTCTGTGACGTTTTCGTTCATGACAGCACTTCTCATTAGATGTTTCCGATATTGGCTTGGTACTGATCGCGCCTCATTGCCACTTCTCTATCTCGCTGCTGTCCCAGCATTTTCCTGATTTCCACTTGTTTTAACACAGTAATGGTGTCCCATGAGTAAATATTCTCAGAAGTGTTATGGTATAGTTATAGTGTCGATTAAGCTGAGTTTAGCGCGGTTTCGACCCTTTTTTGGCGAGCGACAACACTCTACCATAACGTTCATATCGGTCGTTTTCCACCAGTTGTTGTCGCAACAATTGCTAGAGACGGGCTGGAGGAGCGCCAGGCGCAGCCCCTAGCACGCCCCGCAGTGAACAAGGCTGTCGCAAAAGTCTTGTCCCAAATTTCACACCTTTTTCGGATCATCTTTCAACACGTTTCGGACCATGTAACGCACATACAGGGGGGCCAAAAAAAGTCACTTCGACCGAGTCACATATCAGCAAAGTTTTCGCAGCCCAGACAGAGGACGTGGATACGAGTACCAGGGCGGAAGATACCCAAGATGTTCCTCTATAAGCAGGAGCTGGCTCTCGCCCATCACCTTCATGTACACCAAAATATGAAGTCATCTCCAGTCGCAGCCTGACTGGAGAAGACCTTTGGAATTCATGTCACCTCCAAACAGCTGCGAAACTTCTAGTATGGAGTCACCCATGGCTACCTGGAGACCAGTACTCTCGATCTGGATGACCTCCAACATCGAGCAGCTCCGACAACGTCGCCACGGTCTAGGACATCATCTTCACCGCAGTCGCCAAGGCGCGGGTTGATGGTATGGACCGGACGCACCTGGAATGGAAAGACCAATATTTTCTTCGTGGACCCCGGACTGAAGGTGAGCGCTGGCGGTTACATCGACCAACTCAAGAAGAATATCTTCCCCACATGTCGTCGCCCGTACCTTCTTGGAAACTTTGTACTGCTACAGCATTGGGTGCCACCACATGGAATCGAAGGAAACTGGAGAAACCTACTTGGAATGGAAGGGGGCTGAGTACCTAAAGAAGATGGAATATCCAAGTAGGTCACCTGACCTGAATCCCCTCAATTACCCGGCGTTCAATAGGGTGGTCTACGGTGGCGGAGAAATCGACTATCTCGCTGATCTCAGGCACCACATCGCGGTCGCGTGCCAGAATCTCTCGATGGCGCTCGGCTGTGGCGGAGTGTCATAATAGTATTTAATATGCTCTTTAATATGGTGGTAGAAATGTCCGATCAGAATTTATAAAGTGTAACTTATAGCGCCTCGAAAGTCAATGAAGCAAAGTGACTTTTTTGGCCCGCCCTGTAGTGTGTCATACATTTTTCTCTTTTTGGCTTCTAATGGTGTACACGTATATCAGGTTTTTAAGAAGTTCTGTGGCCCTTCTAACTTTTTTCTTCTGTATTCTCTAACCCAATATAGAATAGAGTTTAATCAGAGATATAACAGCCGTTGCTACCCACGCTCTAACCAATGGGCAAGTCAGCGATCCTCTTCCCTCAGAATTGGGGAATTTGCTAGTCAAGAAGTTGGCAGCTTTCAGGTGGCTGAAGAAGTGGTAATCAGAAAGAGAGAGAGAGAGAGAGAGAGAGAGAGAAGAGAGAGAGAGAGAGAGAGACGATCAGCAGAGAGAGAGAGAGAGAGAGAGAGAGAGAGAGAGCTATATCAATGGAGAATATGGAGGGTGTCTTCCAACTTCATCCCAGATTTTTTAGTAAGTCTCCAGATCTCGCATCATACGAACGAGGTGCTCCGAAGTTGGTCTCGGTCAATTTTCACAAGTATTGTTCATGGACTCCTAGAGCAGAGTGATTCAAATGTTAGCGGTGACAGTGTGCTCTTTCAGGAGCTGCTCGTTGCTCAGCATTTCCCTCGCGTCCCAAAAGCAACACATGAGAACCTTTCCGGGGTGCATGCCCGGCGTGGCCTGCTCAAACACGGTCTTCTAAAGACATCATACGTGTAATTGGAAGCGTAGAGAACCATCTCTCATCTCCACTAACCAGCCTCCTAGAAACTTACAAATGGCTAACCGGGCGTATCGCGGGTATTAAGGATCCACATAGTCAGTACTTTTCGGTAGCCAAGGGCTCGCATGCGGGTCGACGAGTATCCTTTAGATATACCCGGGTCTTGTCACAGAACTGTAGTGGTAGGCGCTGGATTTTCTCTGACAGCGTCGAGAACGGCTGACTCTTCAACTCTGTGGGGGCGCGACGACCGAGGCTTGTTTTCTAAGATCGTGTCTCCTTTCGTGAAGCGAGCGAATAAAGGGTGGACAATCCTGATACTAGTAGTGTCCTCCCCACGTGCACTGTTGATGTTGGGGATAGCTGCCGTCGCCCAGTACCACAGTACCAATCGTAGAATATGATGACTCGAAGCTGCCTTTACAAGGACGACATCGTGATCGAGCCCACGGCACATCCACGCGCTTTACTATACCTCGAGCAGCAAGCATAAAATATTGCACCATGTTTAAGCGTCGAAAATAAAAAGCTGTAAGCTCTTAATAGAACAATGACAAAGTAAATTCTATGTTCGCCTTTCTTGTAACCTGGGCATTTTGAACTTATGTGATCGATAACTTCTTTCTTATGCCGGACAGGTTTGTATGGTGGAATCTTTATTACGCCTGACGTTTCGACAATCTCGTCGTTTTCAAAGGCCTGAAAGCACACCGAAAGTCGTGAAATACGACCTATCCTGTTTAACACGGACCCGCCTTGACTAGTTGCAACACTGACCAAGGGACTACAACGAAAGGAAATTCCAACAGTAGGTTACCTCGTCAGTTCCACCAGCGCCGATGCTCTGCTCAACTTTAAGAACCGATAGAGCAAGTGAGACTCACTTCTATGCACTGCCATGGTGATAGAGTGCGTATACCCGAAATCCCTGAGATCGGGTAGGCGTGGCTGCGTACTTGATTTTAAAATGGCGGCGGCCCAGGTTTTCGTGAGATATTGTCATTTTGGAGCAGTCGTAATCATGTCTACATCTAACACAGAACAAGATAGCAGTTGTTTCAAATTGAAGTATCCCACGAGAAACCCGTCCTATGCCATGCTCAAAAGCCACGCCTACTCCATCTCAGGGATAAGGAGTGTACGTGCAGTACATCCCGTTCTCACTGTTAAAGACCGCATAGCGGAATGTACGGTAAGAAATCAGCAGTTATTGAGATGCACTCATTCCTGTTGTTCATGGATGGATTGCGGTGCTTTATCCAGAACGCTTCGAGGGTTTTCCTAGCACCGACATCATTTTCGTAGGCCAATATAGTGCATTTAACGTCAAAATCACAGCCGCCATGATTTTCCCTCCTATGCTTGCCAAGCGGTGCAACTAAACTTTCCCGTCTTTTGCTAGCCAGATGTTCCTTAACGCGTATACCTAATTGTCTCCCAGTTTCACCGATATATGAAGCGCCACAGGTCAAACATTGAATTTGGTATACTACGACCCACTGTGCACAGTCACCCACCTTCCTATACGGACAGATCACGCAGTTCTCCATGGTGCAGACTCGATCAGGCGATTCCCGACCAACTGGTATCGAAACGTCAGGCGTAATAAGGATTCCACCGTACAAACCTGTCCGGCATAAGAAAGAAGTTATCGATCACACTGACAAAGTTCTCTTACAGGCCCAATATTTCGTTGAAAATCAACAGAAAAAAGAGTGAAGCCACTGGTTATCACTGTAAAAAAGATGGTGGATGGTGCAGAGATCCGCGCAGAACGGCAGTCCGCAAACTGCTAAGCAAGCTAACCTCTGTCTAATGCGACCTATCCAAGAAAGTATAAGCTTTTGGTTCCACCAGTTTTGGTGCTTAAGGCGAGCAGCACGTAGTGGCTATGGTGTGAAAAAAGCAGAGAAATACAAGGCAAAGGGGATAGGGGGCCGAGAAGCTCAACAAGCATAGTCTTTTTGTCACAGCTTGAGGCTATTCCATCTTCTACAAATTCTGCTTTTCGTTTCTGACGACATCCATGTGAACACCTTCAGAAGGCACTTAATTTTACAGAAACATGACACAGAAGAAGAAGGTGGCAATCGTTGGAGCCGGAGCATCAGGTCTGCCATGTATTAGGTAATCAATCCTCGCAACTTCTATGCTATTTAGCCCGAATACTGGCTGTAGTTCACCACCCTCACCATTTTTATTGACAGTTCTTCCATAGAGTCCGAAACGTTCGTGTTGAGTGCACCAAAAACCTTTTCACTGCCATTTTTTTCGTGCTTGTGCAGGATCGTATACCATCAATACCGGCCAGTTAGTTACGCAACACCTTATCTATGTTATCAGCTTCTCAGCTCACATATTCTGCGAGTTTGCTATGTCCCCGAAAAAATAGTCAAGTCACCGTATGTTTCTTTTATACCAAAGCGAAAAAAAGCTTTAATATGAGGCTATAATGCTAACAAAAAGTTAATAATTGTTCCATGTTGTTTTCATATAAATTAGATTTTCAGTTGATTTAGAACTGTCAGTAGACCTATCTTATGAAAGTTTCAACACTTAAAGACACATGGTACGCTCAAACACATTGAGGGTGTATGAGACTATCAGCCCCCCAGCTGTCGATGTGTCGTGGTCCCCCCGCCCAAAACTGCACGGGGTCAGAGTACGGGGCCGTGGGAAAGTCGTAATTCCTTGCTACGCCGCCCGTTTCGCAAACTCACGTTTTACTAACACCGTCCGCGCGGCGCGGTCGCGTGCAGCTCTCTTGGCTTTTTGCCAAGTCCTGTAATTGCGCTTTGGAATACAAGTACAACGCAATTTCTTTATGCGGATAACATTTTAGGTGCTGCAAAATAAGAACTGAAGATGATGACGAGGGCTAGAACTCAAGAGCAACTGTGCTGCTTCTGCAATATCCCTCAGAGGCCGCGCATTCCCACAGAACATGACAATAAAAACGGCCTAAGCGTCCCACTCGTTAGTTTGAAGTATTTCTATAGCTTAGAGCCGGATTCGAGCCGGATCGCAGAAATGCACACGCGATTTTAATTTATTGCGTTTCCTTAGTTTTTTCAATTTTGTTTTATTTACATCTACATTCGTTGTTGTTCATTTCTAGCCTTTGTCATCTTCATCACCTTCTATTCGGACTTTGAAGCATGAGCAATACCTCAAATGTTAGGAAATTGCGTTTTGCTTGTATTGTCATGTTTTATTGTCCGTCCGTTTTTATTGTCATGTTCTGTGGGAATGCGCGGCCTGCGAGGGATGTTGCAGAAGCAGCACAGTTGCTCTTGAGTTCCCTCGTCATCATCTTCGGTTCTTATTTTGCAGCACCTAAAATGTTATCCGCATAAAGAAATTGCGTTGTACTTGTATTCCAAAGCGCAATTACAGGACTTGGCAAAAAGCCAAGAGAGCTGCACGCGACCGCGCCGCGCGGACGGTGTTAGTAAAAACGTGAGTTTGCGAAACAGGAGGAATTACGACTATCGACGACGATATAGCAAGGAATTACGACTTTCCCACGGCCCCGTACTCTGACCCCGTGCAGTTTTGGGCGGACCACGACACATCGACAGCTGGGGGGCTGATAGTCTCATACACCCTCAATGGTTTGAGCGTACCATGTGTCTTTAAGAGTTACACATTTGAAAGTTTGTTTTGCCTGCTAGCACCCAGAGAAATGCGGTGGTTCCAAGATCAAAACTACACTAGCGGATAAGTTACTTCATTCGATGACTCCTTATCGTTAGGGAATAGTGCGTGCAGGGCGGTAGTGACTTGACCCGTCTGGGGACTTGCACGCCTGCCCTCTACACTCCTTATCCCCGAGATGGAGTAGGCGTGGCATTTGAACGTGGCACAGGATGGAGTAATTGTGATATATTTCAATTACAGACAGCTGTCATCTTGTTCTGTATTGGACAAAGACATGATTAAAACCCCCAAAATGAAAATATCTCACGAAAAGCCAGCCGCCGCCACGTTCATTCAAGTACGCAGCCACGCCTACCACATCTCAGGTATTTTGAGAGTACATCCGTTCATACCATTGGGCCTAAGTGCAACAGGCGGACAATGAAATTAACTTTTTAAGACCTGCATTTGAATAGTGGTGCATATACTGCATTGAGAAGTGCTTGCGCTATACCTTTTAGCATGAAGCAACATTCTCATGAATTCTCAATAGTAAATTTCAAGGAGAAAACCAAATCCGTTTTGATTACAGACATGCGCTACTCTACGATCTTGACGTAACATGTTTCGAGGTTTCATCACATATAGGCGGTCTGTGGAGATACAGGGAAGAGGAGACGGAATGTGAGTTTCTTTTGGTGTACTTACTCGACGAGGTGATGTCAGAAGGAATGAGTGAGCTCTCTCACGATTGCTTCTTTTACCAGTAGTGGCCACGTTCATGTAGAGAGCAACCATGGTAGAAAGTCCGCAACGGGCTCATTCACGCCTAGTGACGCCGCCCCGTCGAACCCCGCTCAGCAGTGTATCTAGCCAGTGAGTGGCCGGTACTGCCATTCCAGTTCCATAACTTCAGTTCCATTTCTTTTTCTTTCTACATCCCATAAAAGTTACAGGTCCCACAGAAGGACCAGACATAGGAGGTAGCAAGATGCCCCCCAGACCACAACAGTACATGTACTTAGCATTAGACAATACTCGTAAGCAAGAGAGCGAAGAAAAGAAGCTCGATAAGCTATACTTAGGCGCCATGTGACAGCGCCAGCGTAGTGGCCATGTGACAGCGCCAGCGTAGTGGGGAGAGAGCACACATCACCACTACTCTCAAGCCCGCATCGAGCGCGGAATGAGGGAGTGAGCGGGAATGTGGCATGCACCTACAGCTGCTGACTCATTTACTTTGCACAGGACAAGTACCAGAGCACACAAAGAGGACAACCCAGCTTGTCCTTAAAGGCAGTTGGCACGATAAATCGCTATACAGATGTAGGATTTATACGACTGGCTTAACAGAATTCCGTGACCTCGGACAGGCGCTCCGTGGCGCCTTTTCCAAGGAGGGTACCCCTATAACGCCCTATCGAGCAACAACATTCCGTCCCAAACGCCTTCCCGCCCACAAACGGACGACCGTTCCTGACGCTCGTATTCATTCATTTGCTAAGCAAATTATGAAGCGAAGGGATTGGTATGAAGCGGCCGTGATGCTGCATGCATACATGGGTACACATATGCAGCCGTATCTTCGGTAGCGGTGATTGGCAAGATGCCTACGGGAAACTCGTCCGAAATCGATTTTCAAGTCACTGAGAACGGAGGCTTTTTCTTCGCCGGATTTTGACCGTTTCACTCCGTTCTTTCGCCATTTCCCCACTACATAGCGCCCTACTAGCATTTTAGGCCGAGCGGGAAACCATCGTGCCAACTGCCTTTAAGTTCAATAGCGTGCCACTGGCGCGCGGTTTACGCACTTAGTAGGACGCTGACCTGTGCAGCTGTCTGTTGGACCTGTACCTTCCGGTTTCGTTGTTTATTTTTTGTGTCACCAGTAGGTAGGAAGGAATATTATCATCAACAGTTAACCTCATGAAACAGATATCTTCTGAAGATGGACAAAAAAGTATGTGATGGAAGGAAGTTCCCATAGCCATGATGAACTGGAACCTTTGTAGATTCATGCGTGATGAAAACAACTGTGATCAATACTTCGAAAGATATGACAGCCTATTCTGACTTCCCTCCGGAACCAACTGTAGCTAACTTTCATGCACAACACCGAGTTGTATAAGTGAGTGCATCCTCGAAAATGGATATGAGCTCATTTTCTACATTTCAGGAGTGATTCTGTGACTGCTAACCACGAGCGTGTGTACTGACTGTATTTGTCGACAATTTAGGTATTTCATATCATACGCTGACCATTTCGACCTCACAAAATATATCAAGTTTAATCACAAAGTCCTAAACATAGAACGATCTCAAAGTTACGAGAAGAGTGGGCAATGGGATGTCACCTATGAAGACCAGTAAGTCAGCTTGCTCCGGTCTCGCTACGAGAAACCCTCCTGTTTTGTAGGTCGGGATCGAAAAAGTCTGATGTGTTCGACGCGGTGCTTTTGTGCTGTGGACATCATGCCATCCCACGAATGCCAACGCCATGGCCTGGTCAGGAGCGCTTCAAAGGACGCATCATCCATTCGCATAGTTACAGAAGTCACGTAGGTAAAAATTTATTTAGTGGGAATCATTTTTTATATATGGGAAGGAATGACAGAAAACTGCGGTGTGAGGGTGTCTGCCTCATGTTCTCCGTTGATGCTAATGTTTTCGGAGCACATGTTGGTCCACACACTGCAGCATAACCGAGAGAAGGTAAGCAAGGGCCCAACAAGGATGAGCTTACCAGTGCTTTCAAGCAGTTGAACTCTTTCAATTTGTAGCGGTGTCATAGATCCGGAATCAGAGTTTGCGGGTTAAATCCTGTGTTGGGTCACTTGGTCTTGAGATCAGGGAACATTTCGGAGCTTAGAAACAAGACTGTAGCGGATTGCGATGCATACTATTTAAGGATACGAGGATAAAGTGGTCGTCATTGTTGGCGTTGGTAACTCTGGAGGTGATTTGGCCGTCGAGTTGAGCAGAATTGCGAAACAGGTGATAATTCGTTTTCGTTCGGCTGAGAATGGTGGCAACGGTAAGGCATCGCAGTCAAGTAGGATTCAGTCAACTGAAGTATTGTTTAGGTTTATTTGGTGACCCGACGAGGCACCTGGGTATTCAACCGAATATATGACTACGGCGAACCAATCGACCTAGCACTAAACAGGTAAATCCGGGCTAAAAGCCAAAGCCCTAGGTCAAAGCCTGCTTGGCAGACAAATGCCTCAGCACACGACGTCCTTTTGAAATCTCCAGCGATAGGGGTCGTATATGGCTGCTGAAGGGAGTGAGGTCGCAATCGTTTATGCTCTTAGGGGGTACGCTTTGCTTCCTCACTTTTCAAGTTTTCTCCCTCTTCATGTGAGCCGTATATGCCTCTTCCAGCACATCCTTCACACGTCGGGAAAACTCCGAAATCTACGTAGACCGTAGCTAGGATAGTGAAAGGGGAATATGTCGTAACAGAGGTGGAACTTTTAATAGGGAGGGGTCGGGTTTTGCAGAAATTGTCTTGAAAAACTGCTTACCCCGGGCCTAGCCCCCTTCGGGAACCCCAGCCACCGTCTTTTTAGAAAGTGGCAACTTTCCCCTATCACTTATTACTGATCCACAGCAAGATGAAAAAACGCAATGACTTCCTCGTGGTAGAAACTTTTGTGCTTTTTTGGAGCATTTTTGGTGATTTGGTGATGGTTAGCAAATTATGCCCGTAGAGTTGTACTCTGAATTTCATTATGGATGCTCATTTCAAAAGATGAAGGATTCGTAAAACAAAAAGCCTAGTATCGCAATAAAGAGTCGGATTCCACTCCTTCTGTTCTTAGCCGATCAACATTCTGCATCTCAACTTGCTTTTGCCTTACCGAGTTACTTGGACAACTAGAA
>MU914826.1:5151-18777 GCA_036418165.1 Cooperia oncophora
TTCAACTCACCGATGCATAAACACGGCACGATGAGATAGCTCGATATGGTTTGTATTGAGGTGACTTTGCCAAACTGGACAAGCACGTATAAAACAGCTGCAGGAAAAATCGCTAACACAGGCACAGCGGACTGGAGTGTCAGTGCCTGTGAGTAGATTTTCTATGTGTATTGAGCAATAAACTCTTGTTCTTGTGACAGTTTTCCATTAGGTTGTCCGGAAAGTTCTCAGCGTTTTGTGTTACTATTTTTGTACATTCATTGCTGATTAAAAACTCATTCTCCCTTGCGTCTCAGTAGTACATCCTGAAGAGAATTTTTGCGCTATCTGATGGTATAATTGCCGTTTCACCATTGCTTGATAAACCCCCTTTTCCCAAGACTTTTTGAAGCATGTCAAAAGAGCAACTTCGGACGATATTTTTCTTCAACTACAAATTGGGTCAATCCGCAGTCGAGACAGCTCGACAAATTAACCAGGTGTGGGGGCCCAATAGTGTTGGAGAAAGCACCGTGCGACAATGGTTCGAAATTTCGTTCTGGAGATTTCAGCCTTGAAGATGAACCTCGTAGCGGTCGACCTAAAGCAATACCTGACGAGGATTTGAAGGCGTTTGTGGAGGCTGACCCATCCCATTCGAGAGATTGCAGAAAAGCTAGGCGTTGGCAAATCCACTGTTGCGGATGGTCTGAAACGCATTGGGAAGGTGAAAAACTCGACAAGTGGGTGCCCCACAATTTGAGTGACCGGCAGAAATTGGCACGTCTCGAGGTTTCTTCTTCACTGCTTTTGCGCAACAGAAACGACCCGTTTTTGGACCGAATTGTCACCTGTGATGAAAAGTGGATCATGTATGATAACAGGAGACGTTCCGGACAGTGGTTGGATGCCGACGAACCACCGAGGCAATTTCCAAAGCCGAATCCTCACGAAAAAAGATTATGGTCACAGTGTGGTGGTCATCGGCTGGTGTGATCCACTATAACTTTTGTCACCGCGCCATCACAGCAGAGTCCTACTGTGGGGAAATCGACAATGTCCCAAAAATTGGCTGGCTGCAGCCAGCACTTGTCTACAGAAAAAGTTCTACCTCACCCGCCATATTCTCCAGACCTTTCACCTTTCACCAACCGACTATCACCTTTTCAAACATTTTCAGAACTTCCTTGCTGGAAAATACTTCATCAATCAGGACCAGGCAAAAAAGCCTTCGTGGATTTCGTGGATTCTCGACCACCCAGTTTTTTTCTTTGATGGGATTTGTCGACTGGTGTCACATTGGCAAAAGTGTGCTGATTCGAACGGTGCTTATTTCGATTAAATCCGATGAGTATTAAGAAAGTTATGATCGTTTGAAATGAAACACTCAAAACGCTGAGACAACCCAGGCAACCTAATACCTGCTAATAACCTGAATAGGGCATTCATATGTACACTCCATATCCCGGAGATAGGGTGTGCGTGGCGGTGTATTTCATATGAACATGGCGAGAGATGTGTTTCTCCTCAAATCGTTTCTTTCAAAAAAACTGTCACTATGTGCTAGGCAAAAGTACCGTCCTATGAGTACTGTTCAACGGCAATATACCGCAAAACACGTAGTCTCGCCATGCCCCAAATGAAGTACGAAGCCTCGCGCAAACTACCGCTGGGATGAGCGCCTATATTTGTTGGTACGTTGTTGAAGCGATGACGACAGAGACAAAGACTCACTGACCGTAACAAGCTCTTTAGCAGTGCGCTTTGTGTTTGTGGAAAACGCACCACTTTTCAATAACGAATATATTTTCCAGCGGCATATATACATTACGGCATAGATTGGAATTAATAAAGCTGAGCAACAAAGAATGGCATATAAGAGACCGGGCTGAAAAATTGCCACAAAATTTATTGTGTCAACTGTTTTGTCGATTATGCTTACATACCCGAAGTTTGTTTCTGAACTAATTTGAGCTTCTCGGCGAGGCTATCTATTACTCGAGCTCACACAGCATCGTTCGTGAGAGCGGGTCCCAGAAGGTGTCCCAGAAGCACGTAATAATTTTTGATTTCTTTATTTTTTGATTTTTTGATTTTTTCTTTTTGCTTTTTCTCTGTACTGTATTCATGATCCACACTTTTGCTCTCAGCCACCCCCCCCTAGTCTTATCGTTTTACCTAGCGCTCTGGCTCTGGGCCAGAACCCACCGCGCACTCCTCAAAGGCGGGGATGGGAGTAGCTATTGTGTTTTGGGCGGTCAAGCTGTGGTGAGATTACTTTTTTGCTACTATGAGAAGTGCGGGGCTCTGTTGAAATACTTACAGTGACTTCAAACTCCGCACCTCCGTAGTCTGCAATAACCCGGTGGAGTCTCAGGCCTCAATTTCCTAAACTGTCAAGGTGCTCCTTTAACCTGCAGCAAAGTGTTTCTTCAAAATGCATAACATAATCTGTGAACGACCATCAGTTCCGTCAATATACTCCTCCGCACAGAGAGTGCATGAGACCATACTTGTGCCATGCAACCACCCTCTTTCCCGTGAGGGCAAATGAGGTATAGCAAGCCGTTTGCACCAGCAATTCAATGCAATTGCTGCTTAGGATTTGTGGTAGGGATCTCAACCACTTGGACCATAGCATCGGAAGCAAGGCTGCGTAAAGCCGTTTTTACCGTGGAGCTGATCCGCCACTCATGGCAGGCAAGTGGAACAGCACTTAATCAGTACATAGATAGCAGCGCTATGTGGTCGCGCACGGGATCGAGGGGGTATTAGGTAATAACCATTGGAGAGGCCATCTTTCAAGCAAGCTCCAAAGACTCCGCTCCTTCTGCTCTCGAAGAGACCAGTTTCACCGCCCTGAACATGCTGCTGTTGATTGCCTATTTTGTCTTCAACGGATGCCATGACAGAAAAAGGATCGAGATGTTTTTGTTGTTCGGTTTGTGCATTTTGCCAAGTCATGTATTTGGTGGCATCTCACAGCTGAATCTATCATTGTCATTACCGGACATTGTTTGTTTAGCAAAGTTGAACACCTATAAATTTCACCCGCCCATTGATCAGACAATGAGACACTCAGTTATGTACCGGCGGTTTAAAACAAATCGATGATCAAGCGCTGTTTTTCTATTCTGGACACGCAGGCTAAAGCTAAAACTGGTGCCAACCGACCCAAGACCAGCCCTCTGACCTGCTTGTTGTATTGTCCTGGGCACCTGCAATCAGAACCCTCCAGACACTCCTTGACAAGTGCCACTATAAGGGTGCTCGATATGGATCTGTATCACTGTCTCGTGTTTTCTGAACAGTTTACGGGTAACCTGTATGGCACCTTCGTTTAACACGTTGGTGTAGAGGGTCACGAAGTCAAGCAATCATATGGTTCCGCCCAAACCTGGCCAGTCTCAACTGGTCATGCCTTTGCAACTGGTCGCGGTATGGCCTGAGATGGGCAGAAATAAACGCGAGAAGTAAGCGACTAGCACGTTAATATCCTATTGATTGTGTCCCCCTGCGCCGCTTATATGTATTGAGCGCATCCAGTAATCCTGAAGACTGATGAAACAACGGGGCTGCCGATGTTGATGTGCTTCCAGGACAGGGCACAATACCGACGTGCGACCCATCGAGGGTGGCGGGGGGTCGTTCTTGACCGCTGGGGAGCGAACTCTTAAACGCACGGTTGGCTAAACCGAACAGCACACAAGTGTCGTCGCTAAGGACGCAGTGCAGCAGAGGATCCGGGTATGTGGTACACTAGAAAATGTTGAAATACTTCTCCAAGTTCTCTTTTGTCGTAACCTCGGCATCGTTGTTTACTAGTCATACAAAGCTGTGCCTCTCGAGGTTTTCAGAGATGGAAATTTAATTGAACGGCCTTAATTAGATTTTTGTACTGTTTTTCACATATCCGAGCTCTCTACAAAGCAAGTTCCGCTGTGCAGGACTCAGAACAGTAACGCACCGCTCCTCTCATTACGACCTCCCTCCCATTCAAACGCTCGCGGCGGCGGCTTTTCGCCAAAAACTCAGTTTTTGTCGAGCGGCGTGCTCGCGGCGGGTGACACATAGGCAATCGTTCCCGTTTATGGTTTAGCGCGCTCGCAACGGATATAACTATGCAAAAACTGACACAAGTCGTTTTTTCCGTTCCTTCAACATTTTCCCCTTCTATAGGTTTCACCCAGTTTTTGATTTCAGTTTTATTTAGTTTTTTGGAGTTGGCTGGAACCGGACAAAGAAGGTCGGTACTTTTTGATATTAATGTGAATGTTAATGGGTGTTATCCAATGTTAATGTAATACTTTTTAGTACTGATTCTATATTAACTATTTTGCTCGTTGTAAATAATTCTAAGCGAAAAGGAGAGAAAAATCTTAAAAGAAGAAGCGAAGATGCGCGTGTACTCCAGTGAGTTATCCATTGGCCTAGAGAGAAAAGTTTTTGCGTATTTTTCCAGCATTCTACGCATCTTCTAATGTGTGGATATTATTTCTCTATTGTTCATTTGATGATTTGTGTCCAATTCTTGTTGAAAAAGAAAATACCAAAACGAGCGTATGAGCGCGTGTAGTCCTGGGAGTACACGATTCGCCGAAAGCGGAGTTTTTCCGTGTTTTCCGGGAGTACACGCCGCGCGCACTGTTGATCTACGCCCCACTGTTGGAATCCCCAACGATGATGTGGCCTGGGTAGTGCACTGTGTAAGTGCTCTACGACTCCTTCCTGGATCCTAGTCTGCTGAGCTCTTTCAGGTCGTAACATGACCTCCGAACAAGAGTGTCACGAATTGTCTTAGATTCAAATAGTAATTTCGTCCATTGGCGACTCGGCAGATACCGTCCGCAATACAACACTGTGACTTACGACTGATCAGCATAGAAAACCCATAGTGCCGTTTCCTCCTCAAAAACCATGGTACGCTCAAACACATTGAGGGTGTATGAGACTATCAGCCCCCCAGCTGCCGATGTGTCGTGGTCCTCCCGCCCAAAGCTGCACGGTGTCAGAGTACGAGACCGTGGAACACGGTGTCAGAGTACGGGACCGTGGAAAAGTCGTAATTCCTTGCTACACCGCCCTCGCGTTTATGCAAAGAGTCGTCCGCGCGGCGCGGTCGCCGGTTGGTCGGTTGCAGCTCTCTTGGCTTTTTGCCAAGTCCTGTAATTGCGCTTTGGAATACAAGTACAACGCAATTTCTTTATGCGGATAACATTTTAGGTGCTGCAAAATAAGAACCGAAGATGATGACAAGGACATGACAATAAAACATGACAATACAAGCAAAACGCAATTTCCTAACATTTGAGGTATTGCTCATGCTTCAAAGTCCGAATAGAAGGTGATGAAGATGACAAAGGCTAGAAATGAAGAATAACGAACGTAGATGTAAATAAAACAAAATTGAAAAAACTAAGGAAACGCAATAAATTAAAATCGCGTGTGCATTTCTGCGATCCGGCTCGAATCCGGCTCTAATGCTATAGAAATACTTCAAACTAACGAGTGGGACGCTTAGGCCGTTTTTATTTTGATGTTTTGTGGGAATGCGCGGCCTGCGAGGGCTGTTGCAGAAGCAGCACAGTTGCTCTTGAGTTCTAGCCCTCGTCATCATCTTCAGTTCTTATTTTGCAGAACCTAAAATGTTATCCGCATAAATTAATTGCGTTGTACTTGTATTCCAAAGCGCAATTACAGGACTTGGCAAAAAGCCAAGAGAGCTGCACGCGACCGCGCCGCGCGGACGGTGTTAGTAAAAACGTGAGTTTGCAAAAACGGGCGGCGTAGCAAGGAATTACGACTTTCCCACGGTCCCGTACTCTGACCCCGTGCAGTTTTGGGCGGGGGGACCACGACACATCGACAGCTGGGGGGCTGATAGTCTCATACACCCTCAATGTGTTTGAGCGTACCATGTGTCTTCAAGCAGTCCAGAGAATGCGCTGTTCCACAGCTTGTATCTGTCTGCTGTCCGCCGGATGTCCGCACCACTCGCTTTTATTCTTCTTTATGAAGTTGGGAGCATGCCGTGATTTTTGACTATTCTCGGGACCTTTTGCCCCATCGAAGCCACTTGTTTCACAAGTTGAAAAGAGCTGGTTCCGACAACGGCAACCATGCCGAAATGTTAGCCAAATAAAACTGTGTTGATACCTTGGCTGTGGCTTCAGCATCTAGACCTGAAGACTTCATGTTATGTTCAAAGAGGGATCTTGATTATACAGGACCAGTCTGGCTGACGCGCATTTCTGCGCGCAGGGTTAAACCTATGTTACTGATACTTGACAGGATTTCTGTGCTGAGCAGTAACACTTAGCCTAATTCCTGTGTTTCCAAAACGGCCCATTTCATCATGTTTCTCCCTTTTAATGAACACTTAGTCTAGGCTCATATCATATTTCTAAAATCACCATTCGTTGGAAATAGGACAGCATAGCGGTTGAAAGGATTCCGATGGTAAAAATATCGAAATCACAGTGGCTCTTATCATTCCTCACTGGGCAACAACTCCAACATCCTTTTTCGGGGAACTCGAGCGTTTAGCGGTGGAAGCAATTCCGACCGCTAAACTGAGGGATTTTGCTAAGGGAAAACATCTTGACTCATTAAGAATTCGCCCATTCATTCTTTGGCTACGGTGATGTGAGCAGATACACGGACACCCAAAAGCCCTCGTCGGACACTGTCAGAATTTATCTCCCACCTTTATGTTCCCTAAGTACCTCTGAATTACTTGCTGGAGCAGTTCCCAGTGTTGCTATAACTCTGCTGTGAATTTTCCTGGCTATCTTATCAGCTGTTATCAATTCCTGCCACCCACCAATAATGTTCCCATACTGCCCCCTATATCACTTCTTGGAACTGTCTCGTCGTTGCTGTGGCCGGTGTTATGAATTTGGTGATCCTCGCTTTCTAAGAGCCCTTATGATATCTTATCGGCTGTTATAACTCCTCAGTTCCTGCCAACACCAAATACAGTGTATTCTCATCCTGTCCCCTATACTGGCTCTTGGAAATAAAGTCCTAGCGTCGCTGTGACGCGCGCTATGGAGTCGGTGACCCTTGCTTTTAAGACCCCCTATGGTATAATTGTCAGCAGTTATCGATTCCTGCACCCACCAATAGTGTTCCTGCCCGACCTCCTACATCACTTATCAGTTTGAGCGCACAATCGCTGTTTTGAAGGAAGTTATGAATTTCCGGTCAAACACACAACGACACACGAACATACATAATACCTTCACACACACACACACACACACCAACAGACAAACTTAGCGGATTATATATAGTAGGATACTTTCACACCCATTCCCTCTCATCAAGTTTGGTCGCGAATTTATATCCGTAGAACGGGGAGGACTCGAGGTCTCTGGTATGCGTGCCCGCATGAAATGGACAACTTTCAGTAAAAAATTTGCATTGAAAAATGCGTGTTCAGGTATTTTATACAACGAATGATGTGCACCTTGTGCAATACCGTAAGGGTAGAATATACCTGGAGAGTGTCCGCTATTACTACCATAGGATAAGATTGCATGTTTGGAATTGAATGGTTAGTGAGTCTGTCAGCTTCTGTAGCATTATTATAGGTATCAAGATTTATTGACGTCACCTGAAAAAATACTGAGTTTGACCAGCAAAAGGCACATGCTAAACGAAGCCCCTGCATCTTTCATCTCTGCGTCACTGCATCTTGCAGCACTGTCGTCAGACAACCAATTCTGCTTGTCCAAGCCTGGTGGATACAAAATTTTCCTGCTGAAGCTACAGAAAAAAGAGAGGCGGAAACACTGGGGAAACTATAGGTGTATGTGACTGGAGTCGAAAGTAAGAACGAAGACGCTCCAAGCAACGAGAGTTTCAGCGCCTTGTTTAAGCCGGTTTCAATTCTACAGATTCTGCCTAATCGGACAGTGCTCCTGATATGACGTACAGAATCTCCACATCCACCTTTGATACCCTTTTATGCATTTCATTACTCTGTAGACTCTAACTGTCACGATTGACTGTCCTTTTTGCTGTCATTGTAGTATCTATATCGACCTCATTCCGGTTGTCAAAAGAATGATCGTAAAAGAGGCGACCAAAGGAATATGCTAGAGAATTGGTATGGGCATTCAGTAACCCTGGTGTGCAGGAGCGCAGGCGAAACAGGTGGTTGGAATGGGTCTCTCAATTTTACAGCTGTCTGTTATGCAAGATTCGAGGGAGGATACTGTTTCAGAAACCACGGAGCAATCCCACCGTGTGGTGAATCAATGGTTGTAAGAATGGGATCTGAGGCGACATTTTCAAATTCACAACTGCTTGTTAAGTCATCTGTGACGTAGGATACTACTATTTTAAAAAGTACTAGACAATCGTACCATCATCGAGACAGGGATCATATAGGCGGTCAGGCACATCAATATCACTGTTCTTGTTTTTATTACACTCACGTGTAAGACAACACATCGATAAACCATCGAAATCATCCACGACAGGAAAGCGTTAAGAGTAAAATGCACTGAAAAATTCCATTCACTACGATAATCATAACATTTTCTCTTGAACTCACACATTGCTGTATAGGACATACGGCAAACATCCTTCCCCAGGAAACGACTTGGTCCGAGATAAATCACTATGATTTGTAAGCCTCCAGAGAGGACTCTGAAAACCTCGTGGTAATAAAATATGCGATTGATCTCAAGGTTAGTCCCGTACTCCTTGTGATCAAAAGGCTTCCTTATTGGGGAACTTTTTCACTCCATTTTGAACGCCTTCGAAGAAAATGTAGCCAGCATCTCAAATCAAACCAGGGAAATTCCTTTTCCCTGTGTTGTTAAACGAAACGAATTTAGAAGGAGAGACACACGTGAGAAAAGACATATCAAAAGAAAAATTTCGCAGGCACTAAAGTTGGATGCAGTGTTTTTTTTCAGCAATTTCTTTCATCTTTGCACCCAACAGCAAACAGTTCCGTTGGAGGGAAGACAATAGCACATTTTCTCGATCGCACTTCTTCGCTTCGGTGATACGCTGAAAGGCAAAAATTCCTCAAGACTTTCTTAACGCTTCCGTTAAACAGTGAAAACAGCGAGCGTTTCCCCACTGTTGGAGATGCGCACTCGCCTAGAAGCCGGGATCTTTCTTAGCTTATACTTACAAAAACTTTATCATCTGGAGGATTCGTCATGTAGAAATCTCGCAGTACTGCTGTCACTTGGGTACTTTACTTTGAATGCGTCGCGAATGCGGTGATAGTCTCTGCGCAAAAAGCGCCCTGACCCACACGTGCTCGAATCTATCTTGCGGCTTTCAGCCGGTGGATGGTCTCCACCTTATACTGAAGGAAACTGCTTTTTTGTATGCGGTGTACACTGAAAAATATTTCCAAAAAATCAGAAAATCTCCTGACCTCGGTGAAATGAATACGTAAACAACGTCTGCCATCAACTGACTAATAGCAGTATTCGCAAGAAAGATGCGATATGGTGAGAGATTACCAGGACTTTTGGAAACAATTATGAATAAAAGAAACGAGTTTATCATAAAACCACACGCAGACAGAGTCCACACCACAGCAATGAAGACCATGTCACTGTAGGAGTATTGAAACATTTTCTGAAACATATCACATAACTTTGAAACGGCATCTCATCTTCGTCGTATATCCACAGAGACGAAGAACGTAGCTTCTACCAATACAAATGTAAGAGGAGGATATGCGCAATATTTGCGTCACTTTTGTAGTGTAATCGATTGATTATAGGCAATACAAGCCATTAATGCCTTGAACAAGCTATTAGTTTAGCGCACACAGGGTAGTGGCAGAAAATTCATTCCGCTCATGGGGCGTGTCACCAAAGTTTACATGCCGCAGATAACTGAGTGTGTAGAATACCCAAGTTAGAAAATTCCTGAGTTGAAAAGTTCATCTATAGGTATGAGCAAGCCCTCCGTCACTGCATTCATCGTCAATCGATGAAGCCATCCTCAATTGGCGCCCGTTCAACCTGCGCTGCATAATTTCGAGTCCTCGTCCACGGGATTCCTTGAAACCATCGCTCCTAAGGGATATACACCACCTTCTTCTTCTGACATGGAGCCAAATAATATTTGAGAAAACTAAGAAAGACAAGATCCATAAACGAATTCATGACACAAACTAGACTTCAAGTGGGTATTGTGCAAAAGTGGGTCATTTGAAACACGCTGACTGAAGAGGTCCTGCATCAAAGCTATTGCGTCTTACTTTGCGAGATGGATTGCTTGTGACTTGAGTGATGTTTAGGAAAAAGGTAGCAGGATTTTCTCGACTGAAAGGTGAATGAACAGTGCGGGGGGAACAAAAAGAAGACACTTTGGCCGAATCACGTATCAGTAAAGTTTTCACAGTCCAGACAGAACCCGTGGATACGAACATTAGGGCGGAACATACCTAAGCTGTTCCCGATAAGCAGAAGTAGTTTCCCGTCCATTACCTTAATGTACACAAAAATGTAAAGACATTTTCAATCGCGGCTTAAGTGAAGAAGGCCTATGGAATTCACGTCACTTCCAAACAGCTGCGAATCTTCTTGCATGGAGTCACCCCTGGAGAGCTACCGGGGGACCAACACTCTTGATCTGGAAGACCTCCAACATCGAGCAGCTCCGACAACGTCGCTACGGTCCAGGATATCATCTTCACCGCAGTCGCCAAGGCGCGGGTTGATGGTATGGACCGGCGGTTCCTAGGAATGAGAAGATCGATATTTTCGTCGTTATTCCTGGACTGGAAGTGAGCGCTGACGGCTACATCAGCCAACTCGTGGATAATATCCTGCCTCATGTCGTCGCAGGTACCAGCTTGCAGAGCTCGTACTGCTACAGGATGGGGTGCACACGTGGAATCGAAGGGTGTTAGAATAAGTCCCGCCTACTTGGATGCAAAGGATAAAAAAAAAACATCGAGAATTTGAACAAGGTGAAATATTGAAGTGTCTTACCTAAACCGAACCCCCTCTATTGCAGAGTCCGGTAGGAGCTCAACAGGGTGGTCTACAAAGGCGGAACTATAAACAACCTCGCTGACTCGGGCACCGAATCACTTTCGCGTGGCAAAATCTCTCGATGGCCTTCATCCAGAAGGCTGCGACTGACCATTGCAATGGTGCACAATGTGTTGTTGAACGTGATGGTGGAAATGTCGAATCAGAATTTAAAGTTTACGTATGGCGCCTTGGAAGTCAAGGAAGAAATAGGGCTTTTTTCATTGGGCTACCCCTGTAGGCGCGGGTTTTTACCTACTAGTCCAAAAACGACAACTACGCGCCCTGCTTTAGCTTCAAAGTGAACGTTCTCGTGGGAGGCACAACAAGGGAAGCGTTAGAACTATTATTTATGAGGGTCGCAACGCTTCCGCTACTCATTACACAGATGGAGAGCAAGTTACTCGCAGTGGAACGTTCGGCGCTGTGAGCGAAACCCTCTCTCCTCTCCTATATACATAGCAGTGCTGTCGAACCTGCTCCTTGGTCCTTTTTGAGAGCTTTCACGCTTATAATACTGAGGAATGATTAAGAACGGGAACTAATTATTCGGAATGGCTACAGCCGGCATGACGGTGGTGGGAATTCCCGTGTCTACGTGAGCCACCGCTCTACCTTTTCCAAACTTGAATTGCCGTCACTATGGATTTTTCTGATCATAACAGTGTTCTGAGATCTAATCGCTCTGAACAACTCTTCTGCATGCATGCTCTTCTACTGTTAGTTATCTTGAGAACGCGCGCGCTATAGTACATATATCCCTTATCCTTGAGCCAGAGTAGGCGTGGCATGTTGAACATGGCTTGGAATTGGTTACTCGTGGAATATTCCAGTCTGGGACAACTGTCATCTTGTTCTGTGTTGGACAGAGACACGACAACAATTGTGTCAAGATGAAATATCTCACCAGAAGCATAATCACCTTCAAATTAAGTTGAAACATGCGGCCACGCCTACCCGATCGGATTTCGAGTATAAGTTGTTAAGAAAGCTGTAGTACATTTGAGGATGGATGTATTAAACGAAGCATTTCCTGCCATTGTCAATGCTAATGGGAGCATACTGGTGAGCATTCCACTGAGAAAAGAAGTTACTATAGAAATCCTAACATTTTGCGGATGAGCTTACTATTTCTCTACACCACATCAAAACTTTTTACAAAATCACACTAAAATTATGTATATCTGCACATAGTCACGAGAGATTTTCGACTCATAGGAAATGAGTCGGCATTACCGAGAGAGCCAGCTTGAGGGGCATGGTCAAGGGTGGCATGGGTAGGGCATGTCCAGGTATGGACCACACATAAACACAGAAGCACCGCCCACTATTGGCAGGGCTCGATCTTGACAAGCAGCCTTTTATAAAAAAAATCCTATTTCGGTTCTAGAGAGTAGAATAAGTGCGAGACGATAGGCAGTCAGTTGGCGAGCGAGAAGAGGAAGACACACTCACAGTGAGTGGGCGTCTTACAAACGGGCGGAACCTGCTACAATATTTCAAAAATTCGTAATTCTTTCCCAAAAGAGGTGGGAGAGCAGAAAATATTGGAAGCACAAGGCAAACAGTAGGTGGACGACACACCCATATTTTACTGTACTACAGGTGAACGGTGCTTACTACCACAAGAATGCTGAGTTGTGGGCAAAAGTCGTGCCCCAGGCGGGAGTCGAACCCGCACCTCACGCTTTCCGGGCGAGTGCGCTATCCGTTACGCCACCAGGGCCGCTTTTACCCTCTCAGCTTAACGGCTTTTATGCCGTAGCCTATCAGCACTCGGTGCTTACTACGAAGGTTTTGCTTACTACTATTTAAATTCACCACAATTGTCAGGTCGGGCAATTCACTAACCAGATCGCGCCAAACAGCACTGCGAGCCCCGCCTCGACGGCCACGCCTGCTTGTCAGCACGGACATAGGACATTTCAAATCTTGTTTCATAACTTCTGCTTCTGTGAGTTCTCTTGTTTTTTTGCTGTTTCCCACATACACTTTGATTGTAAAGGACTAGACATTGGCACATGGGCAACTCCGCCCAGTTTCTAAAGCTTTGTTGCAGGTTTCGGATTTTCATATCTTTTTCATCCTTCTTAATTCCACATCCCCTCGTCCGCAACGAAGGTACTCATAGACGCGCTTTCTGCACTCAACCACCAAGCTCCGCCCCCGACCACGCCCGCTTTCACATGTCTCTGCGGAATGATATTTCTTCAAACTTTCACATTTTCGGACTGCTACAGAAAGCCCCGCCTACCATGAGCAGCTCCGCCCGCTTCGTAGCAGCCCGCCCACTTTTGAAAAATGCTCCGATTCAGCAGGTCAGAGCCTCATCTTGTACGAACGAAGTTGTCCTGCTCTTTGTTTTTTTTTGCTTCCAGTGACGAGGTGAGGCTCTGACTTGCTGATTCGGTGCATTTTCCAAAAGTGGGTGGGGCTTCTACGAAGGGGCGGAAATTCCCACCAAAAATTGGAAGTTTCCAAGAAAGCTTACATTAGTGTGGGAGTGCAGAAATGCATGACTATCGTTTGTGAAGAGTGGATGTGAAATTAAGGAGGTTGGGGAAAAGTTATGAAATTCCGAAATTTGCAAAAAGCTGTGAATAGGAGTAGTAAAAAAGTGCAGAAA
>MU914827.1:1791-19979 GCA_036418165.1 Cooperia oncophora
CGCAATGTACCTACCAAGTCCTTCTGATCCTCATCAGTGATGGATTTCAGGAGCTGCTTCTCTTCCTCCTTTAGAGCTCTGATCTTTGCCAGAACGGCTTGACCGGTTTCGGAAAGCTATAATGAAGCAGTATAAACTCCAGTGATTAAGTAATTTGCTTGTTGCCTTCCTTGGCGACAAAAGAGACATTTCTTCAAAAGTTACCAACCTCTTCTTCAGCGAATGAGAGCGCCGAAAGGGCGAAAAGCCCTAAGGCCAGGCACAAATACTTCATCTGAATTGTCGAAGTTGAAGTTTATAATTGGAAAGCAGATAATAGTTGACGACACAACGAAACAATGTAACGATGTAAAATACCGATGAGGTTGTGGGTGCCTTCTTTAAACAAGGAACTAGGAAAGACCTAAAACCTCTGCGTAAGGCTGGAAGGAGTGCCACATACGTGAAAAGCCAGTTAGAGTTTCTCAAGTCAAGATGCCCTCAAAAGCTGCTGTAAAAGGGTTCATCTGAAGATATGCTGCGCAAGTTTACTTTGGAAGGTGAGCAAATGCGCTAATGCTGGTTGCGTCCCTTCAGTTAATGACCTAGAAACAATGGCCCGTAATCGAAATGTGCTCAGGAGCCCGGATTAAAATATCGCATATAATATTTGAGCTAGAGGAACATTCAAAAGGGGAGTAAAGGAAATCCAAACGGAAGGTGAGTTGTTGGTTGAATGGGTATCCTTTTATATATGAGCGACGAGATGCGATAAACTCGATAGATCCGCCGCGCTTACCGGACCCTAAAGCCATCCGTCAGCGCGGGGCCCGTCTCTCAAAACCCTTGTCGTCGGCGGCAGGTGATCGCAAAATCAAGAAATTGCATTGTTAGAACACTTCACTATACAACGTACAAGGTCGTGCGCCTTAAGTGGGAGAACCCGTTCCAAAGTGGGCTACATATATCTACCTGGCATTTTGGTGGGTTCGCTCCAGTTGGAGTGAATCTTCAGGAAAAATGCTTCCAAGGATAGCTGGTTAGACGTACTCCAGGCAGTTTTCATTGTGACAGTATAAGTGCTTCGCTTTGCCTTAAACCGACAGCTGCACAAAACTTGACTGGTCTATGGATATTTTTGAATTTATCCTAATTTATTTCGTGGTTACCAGTAGAAGATGCACCTCGGTTAGCTTAGAGAAGCTTATAGGAGCATAGTGAAGTGTTCAAGTTACACTGAAGCGGAAATTGAAATAGATGTCAAATGAACAAGAAATCTAGCCATCGAAACACTCGTCCGCGCAGCGGAATCTCCAAAATGTCATTTGAAAATTCCAAAAAATCTTGGGTTTCAAATTTCTTTGGGAGACTGAGATCGTCTCTTACAAGAATCACGCTTCTGTATTTTCTCACGCGAGCAGGTACTACAGTTTTCTCCTGGCATTGTTGTAGAGGCGTTCCTTGAGAGTCAAAGAAAACTCTATGGATAAGTTAGAGCTACATATAGTCCCGACTACATTCAACAACAAGCGATGTAGGTGACCACTATCATCCACACCGCGCCCTCACAATGATGCGCCCTCTTCCTATTTCCTTGCAATCTCTTCCATCTCACGCATGGAGTCCTAGCCTATGGCTGGAAAAATGGATGGAGACGATAAAGTGCATCCCGCTCAATGGAGTTTTTCTCAATAAATTAGAAAATTGGCTTGAAAATCATGTGTGAATTCTCTATTATCGTGAGGCTATCCTAGGTTTCGATAAAGAAGAGCTCGAGGTGTGTCATTACATGAGATTTATGGTTTTTGGCGTCGCTCGCTATTTATGACTCCCTTGAAGTTCGCGAATTCTCCGACTTGGAGTAGATATAGCAACGGTACAGTCGCCAAAATCGTTCATCGGCTTAATTTTTTCTTACTCAACCGATTCACACTAAATTTCGATAGTTATCTATCATATTCCCAACAAACTGCAAGATTTGACATTGAATATGAGGCGCCACGCAATTTGGGTACGTAATTTTATTTCCCAACATTGGGCTAATTTCATTGAGTGCGGGGCCATCCAATGCTCACATTTTCCGATTTTTAGACTTTTTACGGCATTTCTCTAGAGCCAAAACGACTTAATGCTTTCTTCAATGGCGACAACAACAAGTGCGACCCCGGTCTTTAGGAGAACTGCCTTGAACATCAGAAATGTCGCCATGTATGTAGGGTATGCCTTTGGCGAGTATTCTGAAGATTTCGGAGTCACAGGTCGGTTTCCAGTGTGATGTTTTGGACATTGGGGTCGTAGTCAGCCTTTCGATGACCGATACAACTATGTGTGATACACTTCCACCAGGATTAGCCCATTTATCTTCTACGGCTCGCAGGCTGGTCCCAGCCAAGATGAAAGATTGTGCTGAGCAGCTCTACTCTGGGCTCTCTATTCCTCGAGTCCCAAAAAGTCGGGCCTTTCGTTTTATCGTGGCACACCCTTGTTCTTCCTAAGGTGCGCTCACTAATTCATCTCATTACTGACACCAAACTCAGTGGCGACGTCGACGCAAGTTGGCCTTGGGCCTGCAAGCGCAAGGAAGTCTAACATAATCAATCGGTTCGTCGGTTTGAATACAACCTTTTGTTGGAGTTGTACTATAGCAGAAATTCGCAGCCGTGGATAATTGCCAAAATAAACCTAAAACTTTTGCTGATTTCTTTTTGACACATAGATTATGACCTACACAGATTCGGACAGAAAGATTTTTTCCATAGCGCATAATGCCTTTGTTGTATGCCTACTATCGCAAAAATTCTCCCTTCGCGGGTTTTCAAGAATGTGCTTCAGCTCCAGCTAGAAGGTCCCTTTTTAACATTGTCCAGTCGACCTCTTATCTGTGCTGAACAGGAATCGGAACGAAGGCGCTGGTCAGTCTCCCTGGAGTGCCACGTACACGACTTCCACGCGGTCACATCTACTGGAATATGGGCTTATGGATATACGAACCAAATACAGACAATTTATTTATTTATTTATTTATTTATTTTTTTATTTATTTATGGTTATTTATGCTGTTATATTACTACTTTAGCTTTATTGGCGCGACAACGTGAGCGTTTTCTTGTCGTGTTTGATCAAGGCGTAGCTTAGGATAGGCTTTATTTACCTCTGGGCACTGATTTTGCATTAGTCCGTTTGCGGAGGAGAAATGCGTGGCGTAGGAAAAACACTGTGGGCATTGCTCGGCTAGGCTGGCTGGGGCGGCAGTTTGGCTAACGGGGGGGGGGGGGTATTTGGTCATTTAGCTGGCTTCCTAAGTCGATTAGCCAAGTCTCACTGTGGTGAACACCCTGTGAACTTTGTGGACAGAAACAAGTCGTCAAGCCATCATGGTAAGACCTTCCAACTAGAGAAGAGGGTGTCTATCAAGTCGACCTGTCGATGGGAAGTAGCAAGAGTGAAGTTTTTCGAAGAAAGCAGTTAATGGCCTGGGAATTAGGGGCTCAGCTAATAAAAGTATTCTGCATAAACTTTGACTTGAGGGTACTACGGACTAATCTCATTCTGAAACTAGTTGATATTAAGGAGGCTGGTCTAGGTGTCGCAAGTTTTTTACCCTTAGCGTTGTTTTTACCTGTTTATTGAGTTTTCTTATTAATTATCACAAGGCGATTGTACTGAACTTTGCAAGGTCAAATTTGTCAGTTAGCTTTTTGTTGCTTTTACAGTTGTTCCATGTTGCTTCATGTGCCTATGGTGCATGCAATAAATATATAAATATTTAAGAGTGCAAAAAACTGCGCCAGGTTGCCACTGCTCTGCACATTGCTGACACCTGCATGACACACGCGTGACCGTGCTGCTATCCTGTTCAAGATGGGCAAGAGTTGCACAGGCAAACATTAAACTCTTGGTATTAAATAAAAATAGAGAGAACGGTGCACATTTAGTCCCTTCCATCGTTTATCGTGAACGTGGATGGTCGAGCGGAAGTTGACGTAACGTTCACCTGCACAATGCATGTATTTGATATTGCCCAATCAGGACTGGTTTTTTTCGTTTATTGTTTTTAGTTTCATCCTTTTGAAGCTGATTATCGGGCATCAAACTTGCATGGGAGAGCAACAGGTCCGGCAACTGATTGGATAACCCCTACGCTATCGCGTGCTAGACTCTGCATAAGATGAATGCGAGCGACATTCCAGATCATTGACCAGTGCAGGCCAGTTCAAGGTTTCATAATGACTCATTCTAATCTCGATAGACCTATGAAAGACAGTTATCGTTTGTAGGGCATGCGAACTATGCGAAACACGTCTAGTCGTAATAAACATATGTAATGCTATTGAGGAGGCTATGTGGCTCGGGAGGGGCCACTTAGATCAGAACAATCTTCTCACTGCACCCATTCATCTCATCAACACGAGATACACTGAATCTAATGGTGAGAGGGGTTGCGGTTGCAGACTCGGTGTCGCGCATGGCGGGAGTCTTGAGGATTTCCGCTCCTTCGTAGCACCTTCAACTTCGTCAGGCCTCATTTTGATGGGGTAAATGTCATTAGGCCTCCGAATACAAACAGTGAATCATTTGGTTGGCTTTAACTACCGATTTTTCAGTTCCACTTCCACGAGCGTCTCCAAGTACGCAACGGCCATCTCCCTTCAGGATACAAAATGTAAATGTGACACCGGAGATCAGTCCTTCCTAGGCACATGGCGCCCCTTCGTTTGTTGGAACTCGCATTCCTTTTAGCTGACACTACTGAAAGGGTAGAAAGACGGCATGAAGAAAAGAAAGAAAACTACATATGCGTACTAAATGTACCATGCTTCAAATGTGCCTTAAACGTGAATATGGCCATTTTTTTCGGTATCATCCTGACGAATTTTGTTCATTTGCAAGTAATTTATACCGTCTGTTAATTTTGAAGTCTTCAAGAAAAAAACCAGCATCTGCAAAGAGACTTTCCGAGATATTCCGGAAGCCTGCAAGCTGCATGTGTACAAGAGAAATTTTTAGCCTGTTTTTATCTAAGAAGAAATTTTTAGCCTGTGTTTTATCTAAGAAGGAATCGTGGCGCGCGCGTGCGCTGGTCGATGGACTGACTGATCACTCGGTGGTGGGCAGAAAGCAGGTATTCCCAGCGGCGACATGCAACAACCTGCCGCTGGTGGCTTTCGAAAAGAAAACAAATCAGTCGAACATCAATTATCATCAATCATCGACTGAGCATGCTATAGCTAGTCGGTACGGAACGAGCCTCGTTTAATCCTTGTCTTCTCCTCTCATCTCCAAACTGGCCTTAACTTTATCGAATAATGAATTGCCTGGGCCTTTTTTTCGGGTTCAGTTTCAATACTGAAGAGGTGTTCATTTGCTGGGAACACAGCAAAACTTGAAGGCGATTAAAAAAATTCAAAAAAATAAAAAAAATTAAGGGCTTTTGACGACAATCGCGGTACTCGGTCTGAAATGTTGAGCAGAGCATGCTACATAGTGGGAAAAGGGCGAGAAAGCGAAGTGAAAAGGTCAAAATCCTGTAAAAAACTTTCGTTCTGCACGACTCAGAAAGGGACTCTGAACGAAGCATCGTGACGCTGCGGTAGATACGGCGCCAGATGTGATCACTTCATACTTTCCCATGCAGCCGCCGCCTCTCATATCAGTCCCTTCGCCTCAATTGTATTGGGTTGGCACATAAGTACTTTCGTTTTTTTTCAACCGGAAATTTCGTTCCAAAGATGAAATGTTTTGCTAGCAAGCTTGATATCATCTGATAGGAAACTTCACGTAGTTTTAGAATATCAAAACGGCTTCGGTTGAGGGAATAATTTTTGTGGATTTTTTAGTCGTTGAAGTTGAAAGCGAAGTCGGCGAAAATTAGCACCTTCGACAACTGCCTCTATTTACGTATAGTCGAAGTGCTAAAATCGCTTAAGCTGCTCCATACATTTGGAAAAGGTCGAGCTAGAAGTTCCAGCAAGGGAATCTCACTAGGACGCTTTGGAACGAATTTCAAGAATTTTTTGAAGTTACCAACCTTCACCTCGCCGATATTGGGCGGCTCACGTCTGTTCCACCTGAAACTTTTATGCTAATATTTGAATGTTTCGCTGATATGTTTTGCATGTTCTGATAGCAAATTTTGTGCTCTATAATACTGCTATAAAAATCTGCTTCTCCAGAGGTGTTTGCTTTCTGTTAAGTTCAGGTTATCATTACGGAACGCGAAGTCGTTGAGAACTAGCGTTCCCGTTCTCCACGAATTTTATGCTAACATTTGAATGTTTCGCTAATGTGTTCTATATGTTCTGATAGCCAATTTCGTGCTCTATAACACTGCGTTGCAGTTATTTTGAAAATCCGTTTGATGAACCTTGTTTTCAGGTGGATAATATGGAATGTCAGGCCGATAAGCATCAGCACTTCAGACATCTCCTTTTCGCATTCAACAGAGGTATCAGAGCTGCTGATGCTGCTCGGGAAATTCGCGAAGTGTACGGAGAAGATGCCCTCTCTCTCAAAACAGCCCAAAATTGGTTCAGACGCTTCAAGAATGGTACTGATACCTCTGTTGAATGCGAAAAGGAGGAGATGTCTGAAGTGCTGATGCTTATCGACCTGACATTCCATATTATCCACCTGAAAAACAAGTTCATCAAACGGATTTTCAAAATAACTGCAACGCAGTGTTATAGAGCACGAAATTGGCTATCAGAACATATAGAACACATTAGCGAAACATTCAAATGTTAGCATAAAATTCGTGAAGAAACGGTGACGCTCAGTATCCTCAACGATTTCGCGTTCCGTAATGATAACCTGAACTTAACAGAAAGCAAACACATCTGGAGAACAGATTTCTATAGCAGTGTTTATAGAGCACAAAATTTGCTATCAGAACATGCAAAACATATCAGCGAAACATTCAAATATTAGCATAAAATTTCAGGTGGAACAGACGTGAGCTGCCCAATATCGGCGAGGTGAAGGTTGGTAACTTCAAAATTCTTGAAATTCGTTCCAAAGCGTCCTAGTGAGATTCCCTTGCTGGAACTTCTAGCTCGACCTTTTCCAAATGTATGGAGCAGCTTAAGCGATTTTAGCACTTCGACTATACGTAAATAGAGGCAGTTGTCGAAGGTGCTAATTTTCGCCGACTTCGCTTTCAACTTCAACGACTAAAAAATCCACAAAATTATTCCCTCAACCGAAGCCGTTTTGATATTCTAAAACTACGTGAAGTTTCCTATCAGATGATATCAAGCTTGCTAGCAAAACATTTCATCTTTGGAACGAAATTTCCGGTTGAAAAAAACGAAAGTACTTATGTGCCAACCCAATACTTCGCAAATGGCGTTGCGAACATAGCAACAACATATAGCTCGAGCATTTGTGGGCGGACTAGCGCGCTTGGTCTTCGGGTCCGTATGTTGTAGTTGAATTGGGCACACATATAAGGATTCTCATGGGGTGAAAAGGCGCCACTCAGCGCCTGCTCAGGAACGCCGAACCCAGTCCTGCTAGGCGTATTAATTTTAGACTCCTTGGGAATTTATCCTGCCAATCGCCTTCAAAGTTAGTTGGTGATTTATTGTGAAAAAACGGCTTTTGTGGAGTGGCTAGATGCGCTAGTTTCCAGCACTATAAAGTGCGATCGAAAGATTGGAAACCTCTTTTCGTTTTGTCTCAATAAAGCCGGCCAGTAAAAACAAAATCGCTTGAGATTCATACAGTAGATATAAAAGCATCGCCCTTCTCCGGCTAATGAGGTACGAATAATCAGGGGCGTCTCATAAGTATGGAGATTCTCTGTTTCTTATATTTGTATATTATGCCTAAATCCGGTAGATAGGTCCACCATTAGATAAGTCGGCGCGACATCGCGATCGCCGCGGTGTCGACCACTATATGGGACCGTAAAGGCTGAAACTAATGTTATTTTCGAAATAAAGGATCTAGAAAGAACATCTCTGGAGGAATCTCTAGGGTTTCACCGCATGAATAGAAAGTAACCTCGTCATCCGGGCCAGTTAATTAGGGCGGTCGTCAACGGGCCGCAGCGCGTGCCAGGAACTATTTGCTTTTCCAGGCTAATTTAGTCATTTTTCCACCTTGTGAAGATAAGGAGCTGCTAATCTGGGAAAAAGTAGCCAAAACAGTGAAAAGTTGGAAAAAATGACTAAATTAGCCTGGAAAAAGCAAATAGTTCCTGGCACGCGCTGCGGCCCGTTGACGACCGCCCTAATCAACTGCCCGGATGACGAGGGTAAATGGTAAAAGATCGAGAAATGAAAAACAACAAAAACAAACAGAAAAAATCATTCGTTCTGTCAGAAGCTCTCTCAGAAGACAGATCAAAGGAGGATTTCAAAGTGGCATTGGACGAAGAAACTGTGATCAATTCCGATAGAAGGATGGAAAGATCAAGGGGGGGATTCCTATTCTGCGGTTTTTCTAGTCTAAAGCGTCACAAAGTATGGACGCAACCGAATGGTACACAAGGTACAGCATCGTTGTATGAAACACATGGGAAAGTCGTACCTTGACCGCTGGGGAGCGGGGGGTCGTATTCGGCCGTTGTTGGGAGGGGAGGGGTCCTATGTGGCATTGAGAGAAATGTGTCGCGTTGGAAGAAAATTGTTCCCGGTCGTTGACTTTTTGCGGTTTTTCCCATTCCACGTTGACTATATATCCCCCGCTCGACATAAAAATTCTTTGAGGAGAAGCCAGGGCACGTTGTTGGGGAATTTCCAACAGCGAGGAGGGGAGGCCGTATTTGGGCGGAGGAAAATTTATTTGATAGTTGATTTTTCTCGCTTCACGGAAGTTCTAAAAGGGGGGGGGGGTGTATTTACCTTCTGCATACTTTCTGGCCTTCTGAGCGAGGTGCGGTTTTCCTGCTTCATGTGTACTACATGCCCCCACTCCCCGCTCGATAGCTTGATGAGGAGGAATAAGGGCCGAAAAGGGGGCAACCCTAAAACCCTAAAAAGAAGGGGGAGCCGTGAGAACTCGAGCAAAATCCCCAACCAATGATGTACTCTGTGAAAGTAGGAAACAGTTCCGAAAAAAGTGGCAAGAAGTTGGACAAAATGTAAGCAATTTTCCCGATTCACATTGGCTATACCCTCCCCCCGCTCGACGAAAAATCCCTAGGTGAAAAACCTTTCGGAAGCCGGAGCTTGTATTGGTTGGTATGTGTTGGGGCAGAGGGGTGGAAGAGGTGGGGATCGTAACACTCTCCCCCATGTGGGGAGGGGGTCGTACGGAGACCCTCCTTCGGGGAGAGGTCGTACTGACACCACCACTTCGCACATCACGATGCTCTACCCAGTCACCTGCTCTTAAGACAACCAGGGAAGACTTTTCCTCCGCAACCAATCGAAGGTAGGCCTTTCTAGAAGTGATGGCCTGAAGCCAGTGGGGCATCCGAAAACACAGAAGTCCATCCGGAGAGTCAAGTTACGAGATCCAAACATGATGAACGGAGCGTAAGTTTTTTTTTGTTGAACTCTCGCGGGGCCGGTAAAACAATTAATTCACTCATGTAAGTTTCGTAGAGCCGCCTTTATCAGATCCTGAAATATTGGCAAGTTTCAAAGGAGGCGGTTCTGTCGAAGCGTACGCAAGCCAAGAAAGTGTTCTGTGAGCTTGGAAAAAGTCGTGCAACAATTCGAACCAATCGTTCTATAATAAAAAAACAGATCACAACTTGAATATCTTTTATTAACATGATGTGAAGAATCCCCAAGTTTCTTGGGACAGTGATAGGAGCAGAACGCCAAACTTTCCGTCGCGACGTGTTCAAATGGCACGGCCTCCAATGCAGGTTAAAAACTTATGCAAAAACTCCCATAGCGTTGGTAGGGTAGTATGGTCCTCAGCGAACGATTTTGTACTGGTTTCGAAGCAAAAAATATAAGGGCGGGGCGCCGTAGCACTCTACAGTGCAGACAAAATTAATCCAAGATCAGTTTTAAAATGTATCCAAAAGATTCTCGGTCTAATGAACCTCCCTCAGTCGATTCCTCGTGGCCAATAACCCTATAATTAGGCAGTTGAGCGATAAATTAGCTTCACTTTCACAACATATTTTTGAATCGAATCGTCTTGTTTGTAGCAAATTTTTATAGTTTATGTTAGCCCCCGTTGACCCTGTGCTCATGCCTCGGTCGTGGGTAGAAGTCTCTCGGAATGAAGAACAAGCTAGGTAGAGCTCTCACAAGGACGAGGAGTAGGGTAGGTAGCCTTTTCGCCAAATAATGGTTGTGGCATTTGTAGGGGCACATACCGAGGACCTTAGAAAAACGCGACTGGTTTTTTGTTTCTCGCTCGCGCGCTCATTTACAATAAAAAAACGTAAATATTCAGCGACAAAATTTTGCTTTTCTACAATTTTTCATTTTTTGGATCCATGTTTGTCTAAATAATTGGTCCTAATAAAAACATTCACGATGAACTGAACAATCCTACTTTTATTTAGGAGGCAAAAAACTGCTTTTCGTTCGAATTCGTTAGTATGCACAGACTCAGCTCTTCGGCGCTATGCCGGTGCCAGATGGCACTGGAACCGAAAATAAAGTCCAGAATCGTGATCAGGACTGTCGATTACCCCTAGGAGGAAGTTTCGGCGAAAAATTTTTTGACTTTTTTGAGTTGTAGGTAGACCGACGCATTTGGTCGGCAGGTGAGCGTTTTAGCATAGATCTTCGTAATCTAGCGATTGGCGTATCGTTGGCGCTACGGACACCGGACAACCCAATAAGCAAACCCAAGAAGGTCAAAACAATTGTTTTAACCAAAAAATTCGTTTTAGTGGTAATCAGTGGCCCTGATCACAAATATAACACCTATTCTTGGCGTCCACGCAATTTGGCGACAGAATAGCGCTGAACGTTCCCTACATGGGTGTACATAACGAATTCAGTGGAAAGAAGATGTGGCCCCAAATTGTCTATAATTGACACCACACCAGAAGTTACTAAATTCGCAATCAGATCCACTGTATAGCCTATGAGGAACAACGTCCAGCAACAGTCTTGTTCAATGGTGCGTGAAAATCGAAAATAAGTGAATAGCACTCTACTCGAGGTGTAACTACTCAGAATGTGCCCATAAATGGCAAATATCCGAGTTATATTCATGCGTAGACACTAATGGAAGCGAGAACAGCGAAATCTAAAAAATGCAAAAAGCCACGACGCAAGGGGAGCCGAACCATCAACCCCACCCTCACTGTCCGATTGCGAAACCTCCACTCTATCACGTATCAAGATAGGTTGTTCGTTTTTTTTTTTTCTACTTTTTTCGCTTCGTAGTTCCTACTATGCCTAGCTTTAATGAAAAGCCGTGCTGTGCTACTTCTACTACGCAGATTTGTGCCTTTCAGCTGAGGAAAGCTTTTCCAATTTATTTACACGCAATTCAGACCAAAAACTCCACCTTTGATCATTTGTGCCGCATTTCTTACCTTCCTTCGAATCTAGCCGGGTGCTCCAAGACGGTAGGACTTCATTCGCGTCAGAACATCACTTAGCTTGATATCACGGAGGAGCCCCTGCCGAGACACAGTGTGCCTTTTTCTTACATTGTTTGTATAAATCAAAACTTATGAGCGATCAACAATATTTGCTTCAAAAACAATTGTTTATAGACAATATGAAACTGGGCGTAAAAATTCAGATTTTTTCTTCATACCAAATCTGCTCCTATATCAACAATGATTAGCTTCTAGAATAACAATACGAAAAATTGAATTGGTTCCATGGTATCTGCACAAGGAACACGAATGTGATAGAACGCCTGTTCAGAACTGATTTTTGTTCTTGGACTTGGAAAGCTTAACATGGCGATTGTCTATAGAGCCTCCCTTGAGGGCTCACGAGTGTCCAAAGCGGTAAAGAAATTCTACTGTTCCCTCCGATAGGAAGTTAACGACCTACAAGAATCGCCTCGACATATTTTGTCAGGCCGAGTGGTACTCAGCAGAAGGCTTATGAAGGCCACAGATTTCCATAAAGCTTCAGAACAAAAAGGACCATGGACGATTTGGGAAGAGCTTAAGAATAGTAGCGATGCGATGATGTGGGATCACAGATTTAACGGTAGCAAACTGTACGAATATCAGATACGGTCCACAATCCGATTGTGGTCATTAAAAACTGCTTGAGGGGAGAGAGACAGGACCGCTGGACCAAAAGCGGTTTTTTTGACGTGAGCTTGGTATGGATTCACAAATACAATTACATCGGTAATTGCCTTCTTCCTCTTGTTAACTCTGCGAGGCATCTTCAAGGAAGTGGCAACAATCATGCTAGCAGAGGTGTAATGGAAATCCGTACTGGCCAGAAATTACCCTATTTTCTGCCGTGTAGGGCGCATTCCGCGCAGTTCCGATCGCGAAACGTTCGAAAAGTTTGTTGGTGCAGCAACAGTTTTCCTGGCTTTTTTTGCATGGCCTGATTTTCTAATTGGTTTCCAGATACTGTATTGAACATAGACGAGAACAAAATCACGCCGGCTTGATGTGAGGAAAAAACAGCGGCTTTCGAAGAGGGAATGACTTTAGAGTACGTGGTGAGTACCATAACTATGCAGCCATCACGCGTAACTAGGAATAACTTCCAGAGTAATGTACGAGAAGATATCCAGCGGATAGGGAAGCACTGTTCTTCTGAGTTCCAGAAAACTCCTTTGAAAGGTTTTCATTTCCAGTAGTTGGCTGAAGTATTCCACTACGAAAGGGCCATTCAGAATAAAAGTGTAATATTCGCTATTTCTGGACATGACATCTGTGCTAGAAGCTCGCTAGCACATCAGTAGGGGTTCTCGTTTCCATCATAAACTGAGGGTCAAACCACCAGTTTTGACTAATAGCACAACATGAACAAGGTAACCAAACATGACCAAGGTAATTCTAGATAGACTGGACGAGACCCTCACCCTCAGCAGCCAGTGTAGCAGTAGACATTAGCGCAGGAATTTACATCCACTGCGTTGCGCTGCGGAGGCATACACAATCCAACAAGCATTTCATAGCTAGTTGAATCGACATGATGGAGCCAAACCATTTAGATCCTGATGTCTACACCCAGAGGCGGGATGCCTCTTGCCACTCGGTCTTTGCCTCCGTGCAACTGTTTGATCATAAAATTTCACGTGTATGAAGTCATCGAGAGTGGACTAGAGTATCTGGTAGAACAATGGAGTAGAGAAGTGATAGCGACTCTTAAACTCTACTCAGTACAACAACTCTTAAAAACATCTCCAAATGAGGCTAAAATCCAAAATACAATGTCTTCTCTCATTCGCACATCTCAGTCACTTCAACAGCAAGCAGGACAAAGTGCGTCACTCCGGCGTGTCCCATCTAGAGATCAGTGCAGTCATCTCCTTGGCGTGGAAGCGTCTCCCTGACTGAAGAGAGAAGGGCCCTGAAGAACTAATTGTGAGAAAGTGAACGTCGTAACAGTTAAGTGCAATCTGGGTGCCATTGTGCTCCAAACGAAGTCTTTTCGTGAACTTTCACTGACTAGCCAATTTCGAGAATAACTTTCTAGGGGACTAAATCGTTCACTATTGATCTGCGTCATTGAACTACTAAATCTCTACTGAAGCGAAGACAGAAACAATTTCACATGCCATAATCGACTTCAAACTAATGAATTAATTTGACTGGTTTATCATGCCTTTGCTTGGAAGTTCAGATGAATCGGGAATCGGACTCAAGTAGGACGTTTCACATCTTTGCGCGTAAGGAGCAGTGTAGGGTTGAGGGTAGCGCTCATCAATTGTCCACGGTAGCGCTCCTTTATCGCCCTGGGTTGACACATTGGAACGTCAACTTGAACGAAGGCTAGCAAAACAAATCAATTGACAGTATGGAGCGAAGTGAGGAAGGAACAAATTTGCTATACTATATCGAAGTTTTGCACCCACAAAATCTCGTTTTACCCAAAAAGCTTGGCACATTAATGGGGTCATTTGACTAATCCAATGAACTATTGAAGTGCCCAACAAGTTCGTAAAACTTTCTGAGAACTATATAACTTTCGTAAAACTTTCTGAGAACTACTATAACTATCTGCCCGCTACCGAAAAGTTCCATGAACGGTGTTTGTGCAGACTTTGTCACTTAACTTTCACGCCTCTCTTACATCGACTATAGACGAGAATCGCCAAAGCTTGAACTTGCTCGACAATCTAATGCTGAATACTAATATTCTCCAGCTTCTCTCTTGCTGTAAGCTTTGGGTACTAGAAACTAAAGATTCCAGTTGTTTGAAACCAAACAGGCAACTACTAAATTAAAGGCACGGTCCGCGATCAGCTAGAAGTTGCAAATACGGCGTCGGGAGGGTAGTGTGGTCCGTGACAAACAACCTATTGACGGCGAAAAATTATAAGGGAGGGCGCTTTAGCGCAATATAGGTTCAGTGACGCCTCCTTCTTTCCAGTGACTCCGCCTCCGCCTCCAAGGGCAGCCTTTCAGAAAAAAAACTAAGCTGCAGGACGAAAAAGCATGAAAGTCGTCACTTGTGCGACCTTAGAGTACTTTGGGGAACTAGAGATGTGAATGAGGCATAGTGTTGGGGATGGGGTTAGCTGGGCACGTGTACTGAGATCAAAATGGGGTGCTATCTACGGCAGTTGGCATGTTTTTTTCTTTTTTTCTTTACTATTGAGTTACTTAGAACCTTGTCGTCTATATGCCAACTCCTAATCCATTATCTGTGGAAGCGATGTCGCAGGTTCAGCCTTTAAAAGCCACTACTAAACCGACAGCTATTAAATTCTGAAAACCTGTTGGACCTGCGCCCATTTTTGAATGAATTTTTGAATACCCTATTCCATAACTTGCGTACTGATCGCTGGCATCTGACCGAATTCCGTATCATTTCCCCATTTCTTCAGAACTGGATCGCTTATGTCATTTTGAATACGCAGTGTACCTAACTCCTTACAATAACCACTAAGTTCGTTCAAGAGCATACACTCTTGTTTTCCTTGCTTGCATTTTCTCCAGAATACTTACTTATTCAAAGAACAGCTCATAAAGTATACACTCTCAACGCTACAGCTAGAACGGAGCTGAATAAGGTGATTTGAATCGCCCTTTCTTATCGATTTTTTCACCCCTTTTTTGGCATTTCCAGTAACGTTTAGCAAAAATGAACCCCATCTGTGTGGTCCTGCATGGACCCTACATCATGCAACAAACCGTTTTAAAAAGCTCACCATGACCTGAACGACCTCCCTTGTTAGGTGCCGAGTACTTCAACAGAACGGAAACCTTCTTTTCCCGTTTCCTTTCATACTTTTTTAGAAACTATGCTGAGATGTCTTCGAAGAGTCCACCTGGCGCCGAGAACAAGGCGGCTATGTGACGATAAGAATCGAATAAAGATTACCGAATGCGATCCAGTGTCCGCAGTGCTCGTCTAAATAAGCGCAAGACCAAGTACAAGGCGAGTTTTTCTGTGCCAGACAACAGAACAGCGCCCACGGCGAGGCATTAC
Organism: Cooperia oncophora; assembly: GCA_036418165.1. NCBI lineage: Eukaryota > Metazoa > Nematoda > Chromadorea > Rhabditida > Trichostrongylidae > Cooperia > Cooperia oncophora. Next base: position 17,280 of record MU914827.1, read on the forward strand.
GCGATGTTCACGCCTATGCATAGCGCTATAAAAGCCCTAAGAAAAGCCTAATGAATACAGGAAAGCAACACAGCTTCCACAGTGAGTTCATTCTCCCATTTATTTGCACAAACAGATGTTTCAGCAGCAGAAAATGTCCATTTTTTAGATGAAGGCTGTATTGCTAACCATTGGACTCCTGGCAGTTTCTGCCATAGCATTCGCAGAGGAGGAGAAGGTGAGTCGTTTTCTCAGTGACTGGCATGGAAAAGAGTTCCCAACGATAATGACAACAATGTTAATCATTGCAGAAGGAGAAGGAACTCACTGAAGACGGACTGGCTATTTTGAACAAACTTCAAGCACTCAAAAAAGAAGAAGACGACGCCCTCGCAGCCATAGAAGATGAGGAAGAGAGGACTCTGGTATGTTTGCACCAACTATCTCCTCATCCTCTCCTCTCTCGTCCTCAAAGTCCGTTTCCAGATCTCCACGATCCTTGACAAGGAAGAAGACGAAGCCGATAAGCTTGAGGTAGACATATCCTTCATCTTGATACTTCCTTCATACTCACTGATGTTTGATTTTGCAGAAAACAGAAGAGTCTACTCGTGTTAAGCGCGCAGCTCGTCGACGCGGACGTGGACGCGGACGTCGTGTTCGTGCTCGTCGTGCTCATCGCGCTCGTGCCGCCAGAAGAGTGAGTCGAGATACCGGTCATAACCGTTGAAGACTGCCGATAATTGTTTCATTTCAGCGCTTCCAACGTCGCCTTCGCCGCAACCAGCGACGTGCTGCACGAAAGCGCATCGCACACGCTCGCAGGCATCGCAGAAACCAACGCCGAGCTGCAGATAGGCTCCGCAGGATCCAACAGCGATCTGGAAGAGAATGATAGCTCTACGGGCACAATTAACTTATTGAATAAATATTCTTCATCATTTGCTCTGAAGTAAACCGAAGGGTGGAAATGCGATATTTGCCTCAAAAACGATTTGATTGCTTCGAACACGACATTCTCTGACTAGCCGAATCAGAAGGAAAACAAACTCCAACGGGGGTTCCCGCAGGCTTTCTTATGAGCGCATGCACATTTGCGAGTATGGAAGCCTAAGCTGTTAGGCTTTAAGACAAAATGTAAAGGAAACCATTGAAAATTCTTCGTTTATGCTTTCTCTTTCCAACTGGTTTTGAGCAATGCACAAGCTTATATCATAAAGACAGTGGGTGAGAAACCAGATGCAGAGGGCAGAGATGTGACAGGCACGAAGTGCATTCAGAGCAGCGACAAGCCTGATGTGATTTCTTGGATCCATGGCATAATTCTATAGCTCTCTGTTCCTCACCTTCGACTGACGGAATAGATGCGACCTCAGCGACATTACTTACCGATGAGGTTAACCCGCGCAGATAAGGGTGAACTTGCGTTTAGGCGGAGGATTGTGCTACTCTGAAACTATGAATTACAAGTTTCCAATTGCCCGTTTTGGAGAGGAGCATGGCACATCTAGCAGTGCCAGGGAGCAAACTCTGTGGAAGATTGCATTTGCACGGAATAGAACGGAAAAGTAAGCAACGGGAATTGAAACAATCCCATTTTTTCATCTCTTACTTGCGAGTCCCCCACAAATCCTATCCGCAGCCTCAGCGGCATGGGGCTGAACGGTCGGAACTGTTTCAAACCAAACGAATGCGCAGAGGGCCACTCTAGAGTTATGCGTGGTAGAGGTTTTTAAGCCGAAAACTGTAATGGATATGGGCCTCATTGCCCTGAACCTAACAGGGCCACCGACAAGGCGGCGTCGGTTGGGACCACTCGGGCGAGGCTGCTAGAATCTCAGGGCCAACGGAGATTTAAGTCGCCCAGGACTAGGATGACGATCTGTACTTTCAACGCACGGACGCTTGCATCGGAAGCTCACATCGGACATCGTGATGCAAGTCAGGACGATCATGAAGAACGATGTCATTGGAGTGACCGAGACGAGGAGGCATCGCCCGCTACACGCCGTATACGAGACTGGAGAAGAACTGTTCCTCGGAACATGCGACAGCAGAGGCGTTGGCGGTGTGGGCGTCCTCGTCAACACGCACTTGGCCATGAACATCGATTCGTACGAAAATCTGACGACCCGAATCGGACGTTTGCGATTGAGAAGATGTGGTTCAACTCCAGCTTTGACAATCTTCGTCGCCTACGCACCAACATCAAGCTACGACGAGGATGAGCTCGAAGCGTTCTATATGGAATTGGAGAAGTTCTACAAGGAAGATCATACCTTCTTCAAGGTCATCGTCGGTGATTTCAACGCTAAGATCGGACAGAGCTATAGAACTTCACATCGGAACTCACGGAACAGTGTGGAATGAGCAGGGTGAAAGGCTGTTCAAGATTATCATGTCGACCGATACCATTTCTTCCAAAAGCCCTATTCTGGACAGGGGAGTCTCCTGGTGGACAATTCCATAATGAGATCGACCACATCATCTTCAACGAAAGTTTTCCCTGACTGACGTCGCTGTTGTTCCTAACAGGCGAAGTAGTTCGGGTCATGGTGAGCTTTTTGGAAACGGTTTGTTGCATGATGTAGGAGTCCGTGCATGGAAGTTATTTCAACCACCTTATTCAGCTCTGTTCAAGCTTCAGCGTAGAGGGTGTATAACAGTGTTCCTTGACTAGGCATGAAAATGAAAAAGAAAAAAAAGGATCAACGCAAAATG
>MU914828.1:9928-20661 GCA_036418165.1 Cooperia oncophora
TTTCTTTTGAGAGGAAACGCAGCTTCGCAGACCGTGAACAATGCCTTAGGCATTGTTCACTGTTGACGAAACGGCGGCTTGGGCGAAAAGTAAAAAATACGGATTGATCGGAGAATCGCCAACCCCTCGTTTTGCCGCCCTGCCGCGGTTGGGCGAAAAGCAATAGATGCGTACGCTGGCGAAAAAACGCCAGAGCGGTCGAGCTAGCGTTTCGCGAAGGCGAAAAACGCCGCGGTTCGGCGAAACGCCCGTCGATTCGTATCAAAACCCTTTCGCCCAACCGCCAGACTCTTCGCCCAACCGCCAGTTGATGTGTATGGCTGCGTTTATACTTTGCGGCAGCGTAGCGTAGCGCTTCCAGCGTTTCACTAGCGTTTCGCTAGCGTTTGCCAGCGGCGGGCTAGAGAGTATAGAAGAGTAGGAGAGTACAAAATACTCGGCGCGCTAGAGAGTATAGAAGAGTAGGAGAGTACAAAATACTCGGCGGCGCTAGAGAGTATAGAGTAGGAGAGTACAGAATACTCTCCTACTATCCCATAGTCTCTACTCCCTGCCGCTGCAAGCGCTAGCGAAACGCTAGTGAAACGCTCGTGAAACGCTGGGAGCGCTAGATCGATAGCTATGCATCCCGTGCCCTCGCTACGCTAGCGTACGCTGGTGACGCTGGGAACGCTAGATCGATATCTATCCTTTCCCCGACACTGCCGCTGGCGTACGCTGGAAGCGCTACGCTACGCTGCCGCAAAGTATAAACGCAGCCTATCGAAAGCTTTTCGCAGAATCGAATTTCTCTCTAGAAAAGCGCTGGGTAGCATACTGTGAACGATGCCTAGGCGCACTTTCTGGGCCGCATTCATAAATAACAACTTCGAGGAAATGACGAAACTGCGGATAGGAGGAACCATATTAGGTTTGGAAAATCGCAGAATTCGGACAAATGCCGGAATAACGGACAATGACTCAATATGGATTGATCGCTCATCCCCGGCTAATGCCGTTTGGACTCCAGAAATTTCGGCTCCGAGCTCATTTTAGAACTGGCAAGATCACCAAGTCCGCTTAAAACTTGTATATAGAGGGTAATACAACATCCTGATCAAAGAATGGACATTCATTTTTGCGCGCTGGCGCTAATGGATGACTACGGTTACCTGCGCTCTGCTAAGGCTGAGCCCAGGAGGTAATCGTAGTGTCCTCTCTTGGCGCCAGCGCCAAGAATGAGTGTCATACTCGTAATCAGGATGTTGAATTACCCCTATATACAAGTTTTTAGTGGATTTGGTGACTTAGGCAATTTGAAAATGAGCTCGGAGCCGAAATTTCTGGAGTCCCTTATCCCCGCCACCGGGAGAGATGCCGATTCTGCGGAACATCGGTATTTCTACAGTTTCTGCATTTCCCCGACTTCCACGATTTTTCAAACCGGTACATATTCTTTCTCCTATCCGCAGTGTCATGACTTCAAGCTCGTCATGTACAAACTCAGCCTTGCATGGATGGCATAGGTTTATATACAAAATTCGAAGGCGACGATCATGTAATGGCCGCGGATTTGATCGCGCTGCGTATGTGTCGCGGCGTGACGCTTCTCTATTTACGTACAGTCCAAATTTTTTTAATGATTGTATTGCACTTTGTCTTCTTTCCTACAGAAAACTCTTTATCGTTGTCGACTCAATCGACTTCAGAATTGTAAGCGTGCGCATATTTCTATTAACTTTGTGTACATATTTAACACTCACAATCAGTGACTTGACTATGCTGTGGGATTTTTGAAGCGTTGTGTTTTGCAGAAGATGTTCTTCGTGACACTTCTCTGTATTCTGTGGAACGCGGTTTTTGGCGACAGAGGGCTTCTTCGATGTCCAAAAGACTTCCTTTGCCACAACGACGGTGTTTGTGATGTGAGTGGAGGCTGCGTTTGTAAACCCGGGTGGTCAGGTACTAGTCTGCTTATAATCATTCCGTCCCTAGATGAAGTTCTGGATACTGCTATTCGTAACATTTTGATTGATATTCTCGAATTCCTACTGTAATGCAGATAGATAAAACATTCGAGTGCACTGGTGCGTAGTAACCGTATGTGCCCTCATAGTAACGTTCCGTCAATTTTTCTTTTTCTTCTTTCGGTAGCGACAAGACTGTATCACAACGTTCGTGTCACTCGTTTTCCACCATTTGCTGTCAGTTGCCCTCATCAGCAACCGGCGGAAAACTGGCTGACAGCTCGCCAGGAGCAGCCTCGCTGACACTCCCCATCCTCCCATCGTGCAACTCTGTTCGTCCTTTCACGCCTATTGAATTTTAACGAAGCAAGAGTTATGAAAACTGGGAAATTCCGTTTTAGAAGTAGCCGCAGAACCCACGCCAAATGCTGCCGCGCTGACACGTCCCATCTTCCGCAGCGAACAAGACTACAGAATCACTATCGCGGGAATCTTCAATACACACTCCTCGTTAGAAAATGTTGACTTGTGCAACTCAAATGTTTTTGAGTATGGTATCTAATTCAACAGTGAAAAAAAAACTGGGAAAAAATCTGATTTGCCCTGTGTAGAACCCTATTCTGAACTGAGCCATTGCGGAAGGCAAAGAACGTGGTCGGTCGAGTTCTAACTTACTGGTGTCACCCCTTTCTCTTATCACCTCAACGAAATGGAGAAATCTAGTATTAGGATAACCGCACCACCAGGAAGCCTGAGAAAAGAGAAAGTTGGGTTTCGCGTTGGGAAATGGGCGGAGCGTTGTCTTCCTCTCGTGTTTTTGAGCTCCGAAAGTGGTGCACTCCCTATGCTCACGACCGGACTACCTTGTCCAAGGAGGGCGCTTGTCCATCAGATAAACGCGGAACGTGCCTTTGACGCAATCATTACTATTCTTACTTCTAGTATACTTATTTCTTACGTGTACAAATACCCCACATTTAGAGTGTGACTATCACTTGCATGAACCAAACCTAATGGCCTTTAATGGTCGTGAATTCTGAATTTTTCATGAACTTTTGAGACACATCCCATTTATTTTTGAATTACGATTTATCTGCTCACTCCGATGCATCTATTATCATGGGGCTAATGCCGTTTGGACTCCAGAAATTTCGGCACCGAGCTCATTTTTAAATTGCCTAAGTCACCAAATCCGCTAAAAACTTGTATATAGGGGTAGTTTAACATCCTGATTACGAATATGACATTCACTCTTGTCGCTGGCGCCAAGAGAGGACACTACGATTACCTCCTGGGCTCAGCCTTAGCAGAGCGCAGATAATCGTAGTGTCATCCATTAGCGCCAGCGGCAAGAGTGAATGTCATATTCGTAATCAGGATGTTAAACTACCTAATACAAGTTTTTAGCGGATTTGGTGACTTAGGCAATTTAAAAATGAGCTCGGTGCCGAAATTTCTGGAGTCCAAACGGCATTAGCCTTATCTTCGTACCCGGTGTGCTCTACGTAAAGACGCAGACATAATGGAAGCCGAAGCTCGGTCGCAACTTGCCATTGGTGGCACTAGTTCGCTTTTATACTCTGAGGCTTTAGGAGAATCGGAGAGTGTGTGCAAAAGGAAGTGTAGGTATCGATCAAGTGTTTTACGAAAACAGAAAAATCGTCGTTGTTTAGTGAGTGGGAGAGTACAGACTGCTAGCATGCGTCTCGCTAAATAGGGACATTTCTAACGGCACCCTTCTTAAGACGACGCTATGAAATGGCGCCTAATCTAGTAGTACGCTCTTCTCCTATTAGTATTCTCACAGAACGCGGGATCAAAACCTAGACATTCCTTTTCGTTGAAAATACCGGTTCTCCCAAGTCGCAAAGTATGAACGCAACCTGACTGGAGTGTTGTCGCGCTACACGGGGATTGAGCTATTCGAGAATTGTGCGACGTCGCGGGAATGAATCGCTCGCGTCGTGAAGTATAAACGTTACCCAGAAGCTATGATCTAGTTGCGCGCGCTAGCTAGCCGCGTGGAGGACAGTCGCAAGTGTCAAGGAATTCGTAGCATTAATCCGATCTGTTGTGTAGGTTTGGGAATGTGTCCAATGAATGTACTGCACACTAATTCACGCTCTCTAGAAGACTAAAGTATTCTGTTCAACAGGTGATATGTGCGAAATTGAGTCCGTTCCGTGCCCTGACCGACCATGTGAGCACGGAATTTGCTTCTCAGATCAAGAAGGACGGCACTCGTGCAAGTGTGATCACCGATTCGAGGTTAATTGTGCTGTCATTTGGCCTGGTTTGATTATGCACTGTACTTGTTAGTTGTTCATGTGAAAAGATAGTTCCCGGCTGACTGGATTTTGCGAACATACAGAGGCTTATACTCATCACTCTGAAGTCTCACCCAATTCATTTCCTTTCAGGGACAATACTGTGAGCTTGATAAAGACGAGTGTGCGCTAAAGGTATGCCCAGCGGATGCAACATGTGTGAATCTCACTCCACAACATAACGATGACAAGTAAGATGGTGAACTTCGAGGGGGAGGGGGAAAGGGGCAATTTTTATCAACCCGTATCTTGTTTTTTTCAATATATGTAATGTTGCAGAGGTTATTCGTGCATTTGCCCAGAAGGCTACACTGGCGAATTCTGCGAGCTTGAAGTTGACCTGTGTGAGCTACACATAAAACAAGTTTGTCTTATGACCTACCCTTATAATAAATATGTACTAAGTGGTCATCACTATTATAATGATATTTGCAGGGTGGAAATTATTGCTATAATGGCGGCGTATGTGAGGCGCGGTACGTTTGTATGTGTCAGGACGGTTAGTACATTTAATTATCGCCTTCCCTCTCTTTCCCTTGGCCAAACCAGTTTCTTTCCTCATTTGTTGTGGATTTCAGGATTTGGCGGACCTCGCTGCGCTCATCGCGTACCACGTTTGGAAGAGTACGAGGAATTTGGTACGTTAATCATCTCTAATATTGCTCAATTGCTGTACGCATCCATCTTAAAATCGCAACATTTTCTTTCCCTCTTCAAAATACAGGTTGTCCTGAACGGGCAGAAGTATGTGCAAAACTTTTTGATGACGGGAAATGTGACGAAATTTGCAATCGTGAGTCGTGTCTATTCGATGGGTTCGATTGCAACAAGCGAGAAGGAGCTGTGTGTAGGTAAGCTTCGCATATTGAAGGAGAACTGGGTGGAACTGTTACTTGCTCGATTTGGTAGCTTCGTGAAGTTCCTGATGTATGTAATTATGCCCACGTTACACAGGAAATCCCTGAGATGTGACAGACTTGCACTAAAGGTGGCAGTGGTGTGCTTCAGGAGGGATATTGCTATTTGAATACAATCACGGTTCTGCCTCTGTCCGGCACAGAACAAGATGATAGTTGTTTAAAACCGAAATATTCCACGAGTAACCTGTTCTGTGTCGAGCATTTGTTCAAATGCTTCGCCTATTCTGCTTCGGGGATAAGGAGTATATAGGATCTCTGAAGTTTAGAAAAGAGCAATTTGGTGGTTCATACTGAGGCTGAGGATGACAGCTGTGTTGGACTCCGCTGTCAACGCTGCATTTCTGAGAATCATATGATTGTTAGCCATTGCTGCAAATCACTAAAGAAAACTGTGCAAGTAATATTGGGATGAAATTCGTGAGCACGTTAGCCTTTGCTTCTTCACCAGCTTTCGCTGTTTGCATTTGACATTTAATGACAATCAACTAATGAAGCTAAAGCTTGACGTGACGCTGTCACGAGCGACACTGGGTCCGCAGTTACTGCAACCCCTCTCAACGTGGGATACGAAGTGTAGTTATTCGGCGCCTTCTACCCTTCCGACGGCTGTGATTGCTCTGATACTGTTATGCGTTCGCTGCAGTTAATGGTAGCAGTAGTCAAAGAAATGCCATACCGCTATCAAAAATTTTTTCTCAGGAAGATGATTCTAATTATTTTCTCTTACGAATGGAGCTCTTTGATTTTTCTGATCACCGTCGGCAAACCGTTGCCTACAGAAACTGTGTCATCGTTTTACGTTTTTTTTTGCTTCATGCATTCTGAGTTTTTTCAGGCATCCTTCCGAGTGTGCATACAAATACGGCGATGGTAGATGTGATGAGGAATGCGCAGGATTAGAGTGTGGATATGATGGCGGTGACTGCGAAGTGCTGCATTGTCTTCATTGTATCACAGCGACTTCAATATAAGCCTCTGGAAAACACTTATAAATTTCCCTCATTTCAGGGGAAGAACGCGACGTCATACAGCAGCGATGCTAACATGATTGGTGTTGCAGTAGGAGTACCACCGGACATTGCCGTGAAGAACTTACGCCAGCTGCAAGCGGAACTGGCACAGGTAGGTATTCGCTCTGTTGAGTTTAAAGAGTGCAAAGGGTCACAGTTATTAAATTACCAGTTACTTCAGCGTCTTTACACCCACGTGAGCTTGGCTGAAGACAGGGATGGCATTATGGTGTTCGAGTGGGCTACAGATTCTGGGCAAGGGAACCGCATAACAGTTGTGGATGAGCAGGTTGTAGCAAGGTAAAATGCCTTTCGGATCCTCCACGATCACTTTCTGCCAACTTTCCTGCTTCCAGGAGTCATAAATTCTAGAACTTCGTAATTACTTTTCTCCCCTGCTCTTGCCAGCCCCTCCAAAAAAAACGTATTCTCCATTCACTTCTACTTCAATTATCTGACCAAAAGCAACTAAAAACTGTCTTCTATGTTACCTGTTCACTGTAGCGGTTGAAGACGAACTTTACACTCACCTCCGTGGATCCTAGTCCTTGCCTTGTGCGAGGTGAATGGGTCCGCAGCAGCAGCACCGTGCCCTTTATTCGGTCAGAAGTACATGTGGACGGGACCGGCTAGTAATACCTAGACGCCGCCTTCATACTCCACCCGCGCTCCTGCACGGCTACCCACATGCCTGACCACAGCCAAATGCTATAATTTCTGCGCTCTCTCATTTCCGGTTGTACCCTGCCACTGAGTGCGTGTTTCGGTGCAGGATCTTGGTGTCAACGTAATACAACGTGGTCGAAGTATGGTGGCAGCCGGGTATTGCTACCGTCCAGCTCCATTCTTGTGAACTTACGAGCAGAGAAAGTGGCAGGCTTGCAGCTGCAGACGCATTCGCCTTACACATGGAAAGGAGCTATCTAGGAGGTGAGCCCAAGTTTGTCCCTAAAGCGCAGTTCTGCCACCTATTTCGGCTCTCGTTTCTTCAACCTACTTTTCGTTTTGCTTTTTTTCATGAAAGAAATGCTGTCTCCACTTTCCATTGTCTTCCTAACGCATTCTTACCTTTTTTCCTTTGCAAATACTTTTCGTAATTACAATGCAACCTGAGTTGGTTTCGCATACAGCCAATTTAAATACGATTATGCAGTGAAGTGGATACGAATGTGAATGGCACAATGGTTTTCTTCGACGTTGACACCTCAGCTTGTCGTATTCGGCGTCGTAAGGGTTACGCACAGCCACGTTGCTTCACCGACCTTCGCGCTGCAGCCACTTACCTGACTCTAGAGCTGGCACGTAGCGGACCTTTGGGCGGAGAAACCTTACCAATTCGCGACATTTCTTGGAAAAAGAGACAGGTAAGTACTCTGCCTTTTATATACTGACCAGGAAAGGATGGTTGGTCGAAGTGGCCATTCGAAATGAGATGTATACTGCCCGATGGGCCCTTGGACGCTGATTACAAATCTGCCCTCCATATCTGCTAAACGATTCCCTGGACAAAGTTATGCAGGAACCAGGTCACACCCATTTCCAGCATGTATATTAGGTACACCAAAACGCCCAAATTCGCTGAAATCTGAAATTAGAGGTGTTCTGGTGCCCTGGAAATCAACACTGCAGTCATTTTTTCGTGAAAATATCTTGTTCGCCTTCTGGAGGGGCAGGGTGTGCAGGAACCGGCAACGTCCTTGGCAAGCGTTTTTACGCCGAACGAGTGTGATATTCGTGTTCTGGGGCTCAAATTAGCCCTAGAGACAAGTTTTCAACCAAATTTGAGATTTCGACCTATTTTCGATACAGTGGGGTAACCATGGGCAACAAATTCCTTAAAGACACATGGTACGTTCAGTCACATTGAGGGAGTATGAACCTATCAGCTCCCAGCTTCGATGTGTGATTCTTGGCCTCCCCTCCGCCCACAACTGTCAACAGGCGTCAAGTAGTACCCGCGGACCCTGGGGAAGTTCTAATCCTTGCTACACCGCCCTCACGTTTCATGCCTAACAACCCATCCGTCGGTCGCGGTCACGTGCAGGCCTCCTTGGCGTTTTTGCAGTCTGTAATGCGCTTTGGAATTTACAAAGCACGAACGCAATTTTCTTTACGCGGATAACTTTTTAGGCTGTATGCAAAGTAAGAACCGAAGATGATGACAAGGGCTAGAACTCAAGAGCAACTGTGATGCTTCTGCAATATCCCTCAGAGGCCGCGCATTCCCACAGAACATGACAATAAAACATGACAATACAAGCAAAACGCAATTTCCTAACATTTGAGGTATTGCTCATGCTTCAAAGTCCGAATAGAAGGTGATGAAGATGACAAAGGCTAGAAATGAAGAACAACAACGATGCCTAAAATAAAACAAAATTGAAAAGACTGAGGAAACGCAATGAATCAAAAGCGTGTGCATTTCTGCGATCCGGCTCGAATCCGGCTCTAATGCTATAGAAATACTTCAAACTAACGAGTGGGACGCTTAGGCCGTTTTTATTTTAATGTTTTGTGGGAATGCGCCGCCTCGAGGGCTGTTGCAGAAGCAGCACAGTTGCTCTTGAGTTCTAGCCCTCGTCATCATCTTCAGTTCTTATTTTGCAGAACCTAAAATGTTATCCGCATAAAGAAATTGCGTTGTACTTGTATTCCAAAGCGCAATTACAGGACTTGGCAAAAAGCCAAGAGAGGCTGCTGCTGGGGCCCAACGCAGACCGCCTCGCTGCGAAACGACTGTTAGGAAAACGTGAGTTTGCAAAAACGGGCGGCGTAGCAAAGGAATTTACGACTTTCCCACGGTCCCGTACTCTGACCCCGTGCAGTTTTGGGCGGAGGGACCACGACACATCGACAGCTGGGGCTGATAGTCTCATACACCCTCAATGTGTTTGAGCGTACCATGTGTGTCTTTAAGGTCGCTGACACTATCGCCGATCAAACTCTCTGTGAGCAACGGAGCTTTTCCGCTGAATTTCAATCCTTGCTGGTTACTGACGGTCCTGATCACAATCACGACATCCATTTTTGGTTCCATGTCATTTGGAATCAGTTCGGCGAGACAACACAACGCAACGAATAATGCCGCTGAACCAACAATCCAGGAGTGTCCTTTAGGAGTGTGTGCCAGAATGGGCTCTATTCCATCAGAAATGAATTTTTCGGTAGGATCAGGTCTCCTAGCCCCGCAAAAGTTCTTTTAGGATGTACAGGGAGCATTTTTGAAAAAATGCAAAACGACAAATTAAGGAAGGATCCAAACCCTTTTGACCTTGCACACTTAGGGCCACTCGCTTCTCCACTACACCATTGAGGCACGTCTGCAATGAGCTCACCCATCATTTAGATACTTGCTGAGCATTGGTGGTCTCAAGCAGTGGTCTGCTCAACAAGCCTCCATAATTCTGCTCGGAGAATCGTTTAGCAGATTTGGAGGGCAGATTTGAAATCAGTGTCCAAAGACGCATCAGCCGGTATACATCTCATTTCAAATGGCCACTTCGACCAACCATCCTTTCCTGGTGAGATAGGTAATTGGAGATCTTTACAATATGTACTGCTAGTTTTCAGATGGAGGAGTTTCTTGTTCTAAATCCGCCAGTTGTTTTCATCATAGTGTGCGTCATAGTGCTGACTGTAATATTCACATTATGTACTGGAATAATTGTAGCAATAGTACGAGCAAGAAGACGAAGACAGACTACTGTATTTGCTCCATGTTGGAAAGTTCCCAGTAAGGTTTTTTTGCAAAGCACAATTAAAAGTTTCCGCACTCTTTTTGTCTTCAAAGTCGACTATACCATCGCACAATGCTAACTATCCTAATCCTTCTCGAAGTCTGCAGAGCGACGGCCTTTAACTGCTTTCCCAATCAGGCAGTCCCCTCGAGATTGTCGTCTTTCACACTTTTCATAACCAGTGCATATCTGACTACTTGGTAGCTTTCAGATAATTGTCAAAACAAATCCAGAAAGCGTTATGAAAGGACAAGGAACATGACATTCCATTGATCAGTCGCGTATTTGGTTGCGCCACGCATTCGAATTCCGCTCCGAGCTACAGTGCTAAATGAATGCATTGCTTGGCCTTGACAGTTGTCAGAGAGCGCCGATGTAGGCAGTAGTGATTGTGTAGTGAGGAACGGTCGTCTATTTGTGGGCGGTGTGCGTGTGGGTCGGTATATTGTAGATTGATAGAGCCCTTATGGGGCCTATCAATCTACAATCACGCCTTCTCGGAAAAGGCGCAACGCAGCGCGTGCTCAGGATCGCGGATTTTCGTCCTGCCAGGCGTATCAATCCCACTCGCTTTAGGGATTTATCGTGCCAACTGGTTGTAGTCTTAAGTTCATTTTGCACGACTACGTTTATACTTTGCGATCTTCTGGCTCTGATTGCAAACTAGAACAGCCCGGTGGAAGGGCTTGACTGGTTCGAGTGAGATTCGATTACCAACCATTCAGCGTGGTCAACGCATCTCCTCCCATCAAATGTGTCCCTTTGAAGAATTGCTCAACGGTCAACCAAGAGT
>MU914829.1:0-13686 GCA_036418165.1 Cooperia oncophora
CCTATATTGAAGGGAGATAGCTCAGTCTTCCTTCAAGAAGTTCGTTAACAGCTTATCAGTTCAAATGAGATTGAGGCTGGAGTGTCGAGTATCCGCCAACTGATAACGGCAGTTCCTTCCACCAGGGCACGCCATCGCGTTGTGATCAATGTCTGCTAAATAAGACCCCCCTCTCTGAAAAGGGTCCCCATACGACCCTCCCCCTTGTCCGCTGCTAATCTGGTAGCAGCGGACCAGATCAGCAGCGGACAAACAACTACCGAAAAATGGAAGATCTGCGAAAATAAACGACAAAAAAGACGCGACGTTAATCAAGGATAAATATGAGAAATACGATGAAAATGAGCCATATAAATCATAAATAAAAAAGGATAAAGTCTTCGCCGTTGATCAATCCCTTTGTGGGATGCGGCACGCATTCTACTTCCATTCAGAATCGTAGTGGCTTATTGAATGCGATGTGGCCTATACAATGACTTGCGGTGGCCAGCCGATGTACAAGTCAGTGTTTTATCCTCCCAGACGAATCTGGTACCAATTTACCGTCCCCGGAGGGTAGAAGGCTTGGTTGGCCTGGGCGGGAGTCGACCCGGGATTCGAACCCGGCGCCGCGCGAGTGGTAAGCGCCACTTGTCACTACACCACCTCCGCCAAAAATTGATTTGTCCTTTAAATCATAAATAAATTAAGAAAATTAAAAAATTATAAATGAGCATCAAAAGACACAAGGAAAGAAAGAAAATGCGGGAAATGCAAGTGACAGCACTTGAATATTTATTGTTCGCGGTCATTCAAAGGTGAGCGCGCTTTGCGCTGTGGTATTGGAGCGAGCTATTTCACGGTTCGGATGCAGTCTCAAGCCAAGCACTCCGAAAGTACCCTTATTCGAACACCCATAACTTCTGTGAGAGTGGAGATTTTTTGGAGAGGGGAAAAGCAGAATTGTAGAGCCCTAGGTTAGCACTTACTACGTCCTTTAGAGATTTTGAATAAATTATCTCGTTTTCAAAGGAATTTTCTCCGTTGTGATCTCGTTGTGATCCTTGGGGGCCACTCACAAGTCCTTACGCTTTGAACAGCCATAACAAGCTCCATACAAGGCCATTCGTAAAAAAATAAAAAGTGCTTTCGTTTTACACCTAGGTCTGCTATTCGAAAAAATCCTGCCTATTGTGATCTAGGCAAGCCCAATTCGAAGCAACACGCGAAAAACCCACCTGTCCGACGCCATAACTTCACCACTACTAGTTTCTGTTTGAAGAATTGGTATGCTTTCAAAACACATGTTTTCGCCAAGGGTATCAGGAAATAGTTCACTCGGCACAGGTAGATCTCACCTCTGTAATGCGCCATGCAGGGCTCTCACGCAGAGGTATTGGGAAGGTGCAACTTCTAGATAGGGCTTCCTCCGTGCAAGTAGATGTGCTCCTGCGATCAGAAAGGTCCGGAAGTGTATTTTCATCTGTTTATTAATTCATGACGTCGTTGTGGGCGGCCATCGTATTTTCTGCCATCGCCCATACCCCATTCTGGCTTCTGTCTTGCGTATGTCTCTTCAGGGGCTCTTCACATGGATAAGTCTTTCATCATTGAAGCTGAACGACATCTGGGTATCGCTGCACCCTCACTTCAGAAAGGGCCCTGCGCTTACGGCCCCCTCCCTGGAGGTCAAATACGATCCCCCTGTTGTGACCATCACTATGATGGCGTGCCCTGTTTCCACTGCAACATCTATGAACATCTATGCAACATCTACACTATGAACATCAACATCTATCAACATCAGCCTACCAAGGGATTGGTGTACATCAAGAAAGCTAGACTGATACTATACTTTCTAGTCGCTCAAAACGCTGCCAATTTGTAAACGCTTTCTAACCGCGTAGGAAATCGTGAAGCACTCACCACTTCTGTTGAGGCAGAGTCGACCAGTGAAAGGATATTTGTCCGACCACGCCCTCTTTTAGACTTATGCACATGCAAGCTTAGTCGGCATGGGGTTCTATTTTGTATGCTTCTTTGGCCTTCTCAGTTCACTACTTGAAGGCACGGTCCGCAATAAAAAGCCTAGGTGATGTTGCAGAAATGTGGAAGAAAATTCGCCAAGTGAACCGTCTATGAAGAGAAAATGCCAAAGGGAACGTTGGAAACGCATTCGTCAGGCCTCCTCTAGCCTCAAACAACTGTAGAGGTAAAAGACCGAAAAGACGCGCTGGGACGATTCCCGTCGGCTGATTCCCAGTAATGAACCCTATGACTCTACAAGAGACACTGAATGCATCCACTCCATGATACTTGCATTACTTTTGGGAGCAGCATTACTTTTGGCTGGAAGGCCGACTTTGGAGGCGGAGTCTGGAGGCGGAGTCACTGGAAAAAGGGATGTACCACTGAAGCAACTTTGCGCCTTAATTCCTTTACCGTACAACTTTCCGCCGCGAAACTGGCACAGGGTTGTCCACTCCGGACCGCACGAAGCCCGACCTACCATTTTCCTTCCTTCTGAGAAGTCCCTCTCCCTACTCGTTTTAAACGTCTCAGAAAGAATGACCTCACATGTACGGAAGCTACAATGGCAGGCCAGTACGGCGAAGCTGAAATACACAGTCAAAGGCAGTCGTCACAACATTTGGATTTCATGCAGAGGACCGGTGCAGCGGCGGTGAAGTTTGAAAAAAGAATACGAAATATCCGAAAACGCCTGAAATAGAGCCCCTGTGAATCGCCTCAAGGGCACTAGCATAGGCTTGAAACAGCTGGTCAACAATTAATGCGCAAAAACCACAGCTACCGCAAGGTAAACATGAAAATGCATTATTTTGAGCGGCAGCAAACCTAAGGACAAACATCAAGGAGTGTCTCCAATAAAAACAGAGGCCTACTAATGACATCATCATAGGAAGGCCATCAAAGATTCGAACAATCAACAATTAACGAATGATAAAAGGTCTAAAGTTCAAAATGGTACTGCTTGCAGGGAAAACTTGCAGGATGCCAAAAAAAGATGTTTCTATAGTCAAAACTTACGCCTAAGTCGTATGGGTGATGAAAATGTCACTCGTTGGAGGGCGGTTGTATGGTCGCCGATTGCCTACCGAGAACCGCGGGCAATCGCTCCTAAAAGAGCCCAAGGAACGCTGGCTCGACACTGTAAGTCGCAACGTGAAGATAGTGGCCTACATCAGATCCAGAATCAGAACTAAACGCGGAGAAAGTATACAAATCGGAAGAGCGGCATCGCCACAGAGTGAATGAAACGCAGAAGAAAAAAGAAGATGGAAATACATAATGGAAGGCATATAACAGGACAAATTTGGTAACTGCTAAATAAATAGGGTAGCAGGTGCGCTGCCATAGTGGAACAGACTTTAGCGAATACCGAAACCTGTGAAGCTCTTTGTGCGCCCAAGCAATGGATAGAGCATTTTTTGGCAACGAGTTTGCCTTTATGCACAATCCGACAACGCTTTGGTTAACATGGGGCACATATGTTTTCACACACCCCCACAGCAACGCTTCATATAAATTGTACTTCATAGATGAAGCGATAAGAGTATCAACTCCAATGTGACTGTAGGGCCATTTGTAGGCGTGTTGTTGCAATGGGCTTCTAGTAGGTATGTTGCACTTTGGGCGCTATAACGGGCCGCTGCGCTTGGTGAGAAAAGGCGCCTGCTAAGGGTAACAATATTATTTGGTGCCAGGCGTATCGACCCCGTACGCCTCGTCGATTTGCCACTTGCCTGTAAGAAACCCATTTGAAAACAGGGCACACCGTTGTTGGAGGATTTTGCATTTCCCCAACAGAGGGAGTCGTATTTGGTAGCTAGGGGAAGGGGGGGGGCGTCATATTTGGGTAAAGAAAATTTTTTGATAGTTGATTTTTCGTGATATTGTAAAGGGAGGGGGTCGTATCAGGTCGGTGTTGGGAAGGGGATCGTACTTTCTTCGTGACCTTTTGAGAGAGAGGTTGCTGAATTTTCGTGGCTTCCCTTCATGTGCACTACACACCCCCACCACCGCTCAACAGCAAAATTTTTGGAAAAATCTAGGAAAAATTTCGGGAAATTCTGGGATTCCGCAAAGAGTGCTAGGAAGTTGGGGAAAATTCAGGAAATGGTAGATAAGGGGGTCTTACTCGAGAGCTCAATAAAGAGGGAACCAGGGGGTTGCACCAACCCCTCAAAATAGGGGGGGGGGGTTGTACGGACTCGAAATAATCCCCAACCAATGATGTGCCCTGTTTGAAGAGCACCAAACAGCCGCAGATCGCAAAGATAGTTGACTAGGCTGCGATCGGTTTCTGAATGGTACGGCCATTTGCACTTGAGCAGTTTCGATGGCGTATGGGTTAGTACTTTGCGCTCTGGTAAGGCGCTATATGAGCGCGCTTTATTGGAAAAGGAGCCACGGAGGGTCTACTCGGGGGTGCAATATTCTTCCCTGCTAGGAGTATCGCCTTGCATGTCTTGTCGATTTGTCGTGCCAGAGGCATATTCCGTGATTGCAGGTCGTCCGAATGGGGTTCGAAAACGAAACTGCTGGTACTAGCTGACTTATCAGAAAGGAGGAAAACAGAGATGGACAGATCGCAGTAAGGGCCTCTGAGCTAAGTGTGGGTGGTCGAATGGGCGCTTGAGTGCCTGTCAGGACACATTAGAGCAGAGCCGTGATTTCCACCACTGTCCCATTCACCACCATATCCTCCGTGTTGGACAACTCATCCATCACGCTCATCACCTTGATTGATCGAAGGCGCCAGTATATACAGTGAAGTACAGTTTTGCTCGCTGCGGTTGATAGGTCGTGTCAAGGCGGTATGGGTTTTCGACGTAAGTCCATATTTCTTTTGGCGAGCTAACCACGGACAACTGGAGGAGAACGGTTGGCGGCACGTTGAACCCAGCATCTGACACGCTCCATAATCTGCGGCGAACAAGGCTGTACGCTCGGGTGAATGGCTTGACTAAAGAGTTTTGTCTGCTTGTGAACTATTTCTCGAAATCTTTCTACCCAACCGAGCGCCCAGTCAATCCTAGCATTTCCCACCATTTGTTCGCAATCCAATACGGAATCTTTCACCACAGTGCACTGAGAAGTATTCCACCGTGATGGGTGTCATATGAGGATGTTACGTAATATTAGGTTGATCAAAAAGTTTTGATAGGGTTTTTTGAAAGTTCCAGAACTTTCGATTCTTGATCGATACCAATGATCTACCATGTGGTAGTGGTAGAACATTCTAGAGCCTTCTCCGTAATGGTATATATAGGCGTGCTTCCTGCATTAGCTTAAAGGCAGTTGGCACGATGGTTTCCTACTTAGCCTAAAATGCTAGTAGGGCGCTGTATAGTGGGGAAATGGCGAAAGAACGGAGTGAAACGGTCAAAATCCTGCGAAGAAAAAGCCTCCGTTCTCAGTGACTTGTAAATCGATTTCGGACGAGTTTCCCGTAGGCATCTTGCCAATAACCGCTACCGAAGGTACGGCTGCATATGTGTACTCATATATCCATGCAGCATCACGGCCGCTTCATACCAATCCCTTCGCTTCATAATTTGCTTAGCAAATGAATGAATACGAGCGTCAGGAACGGTCGTCCATTTGTGGGCGGGCGGGCGTGGCGGGCGTTTGGGACGTAAAGTTGTGGCTTGATAGGGCCCTTATAAGGGCCCCGCTCGGCAGACACGGACTTCGAAGACACGCCTCGGTCGGGAAACCCCCTCGCCGTCGACGACTCCGTCATTCTCGACGCCGTCAAAGAGGATCCGGAAGTTAACACCCGCAGTCTTGCGACGAGACTTGGGTGTGCCCAATCAACAGTCGTCGGTCGCCTTCAGGCCCTCGGTTACAGAAAAGTGCTGACTCGATGGATACCTCATGTCTTGACCGATAGCATGCGGTACACCCGGGTATCTATTTGTCAGTCTCTCCTTCTCCGCCCACATCGCAAGGAACTTCTGGAGGACTTAGGTCCTGGAGTTACTGAAAGCTGGATCCTCTGCGACGCTAACAAGCAGCGCGCCGTATCTTGGACCAGCTTTTGTGCACCTCCTCCATGACAACCGTAGGCCTCACATAGGTAAAGAGACCGTGCAAAATTGGAGGAGCTAGGCTGGGACACGGTTCCACATCCACCCTATTCACCTGATATTGCCCCCTCAGATTACCACTTGTTCCGGCCCCTCAAGGCTTTCCTAGCAAAAAAAAAACGATTCGTCAACTATGACCACCTTGAACAAGTGGTCGGTGACTTCTTTGACTCCCAATCTCCCCAGTTCTGGGAGAAGGGAATCGCTGACCTGCCCGTTAGGTGGGACAATGTTATGACTAACGATGGTTATTATATTGTTGATTAGCTTGCATTGTTTGCTGAGTTGTAAAATAAACCGAAAAAAAATCTCAACCCTATCAAAACTTTTTGATCAACTTAGTATTAGTAGTATTACAAATCACCTCGATGTCAGTACCAAGTATAAATTCGAACTTGAAAATAATGCCAGATAACCACTTCTAACCAGTCAAGCACGAACGACCAAGAGATGTGAGGCAAAAGGAGTCAAAAAATGGTTCAGAAGTGGTATAGAGTGGCTAGAAAGCCCATCAACCCGTAGATACAACGTGCTCTTGCAAAGCTGAACGTGCGTCTTGCAAAGCTACGTCGATAACGTCAATCAAGATGCTGAGTTATCCGGAGAATATTCTGGTAAAGAAGTGAAGACGAGTTGATAGGGGGAGACGGGGTAGGCAAATGCGACCGAGGCGCCCCATCGGGTATATGCCTAATTTGCTATGACAATGACCAGCGGGTAGACTCCACGATGAGGCCAGTCGGTGCGCTGTAACGCACTGTGACGCGCGACGATGTGCTTACATCAGCACATTAAAGCTAAAGATGATGCGCAGACGGGGCGCCCATCGATTCCTGTCTCAATGGATGGACGCCGGTCGCTTGTATTTCGAGAGAGTACGGGGGAATAGAATGGAAGGTGCTTTCCAGTAACGCAGAATGGTATCGATTGGCCATCTCTGGCTGCGCTTACATCTATAGCATTGGAGCGCCCTTGTGAATGAAACGCATCGACGCGCGTCCCCGCGAAGTCTGGACGCTGCATAAGGGGTTATGTGTGCAGAGCACACTGGTGAACAGAGCAATGGCAGCATCCGCGGGAGATAGGAGGTGGAAAAAGTAGCGCAGACGAGTATGGAAAGAGACTTGACATCTTGAGCCCGCTGCCCGTTCCTGTGCACTATTAAGCAAGTGGTACGCTACTGCGGCTGCAGTTCCATTAACCTCACATATGGCAAGAAGCAGGATCTGAAAGTACAGTTTGTCTCTCACGTCAGTAAGTATTCCAGGTTAAGAACTCGAAGACGCACATGCTGCGGGGGGTAGCGCGGCCGTGTAAGATCGTTAAGACTCAACTTAGACGAAATGCGGGTTGAACTGGTATTAGTCGTGAGGCTGGACACGCCTAAAGATAGTTTACTATGACAACAACAAATAACAAATGAACGTGATCACAAAAACGAAACGATCGTATAGAATTGCCTCCGTCCGAGAGTTGGATGCGAGATCGAGATGAGATGTCACTGTGAGCGCACGGGGGATCGTTGTCCGTACAATTGATCCTTGGAAGCTGTGCGGGGTGGGGGTCTTCCGTAAAACCCCCAAGTCCTTCCTAACCCTAGTTCTCCTCGCCAGTAAGGCACAAGCCACGAAGACCCCTTAGCCACTTAGGCTGTAGCAAAAGTTATCGAGCCACTGAGGATCCTATGCCAATGGGGCTGTAACGGTATGTCAAACCACGAAGGCTCCGCTGACTCTCCTTCCGCTCTGGGTAGGCTACTAGGCGCTGACAGGGAAAGAGCCCCGCTCAAGAAAAACGATGAAGAGGACGAAAAAAAAGAAGATACCCTTAAAGGTGACCTCACTAGTAATCGGACCACCTTTTATACGCCTTGGTCTCTGCTCTCCGCGCTGAACTGATCTACTGCGGAAATGACGATCTCTCTGAGATTAACTCCTTTCTTACCTGTAGGGCCCAGCCGAGGCGGGCGGCAAAATCGAAAATTCGTATTTACGTGCTATAACAACCTGAAGCCGGGGAAAGTAGAACAGGGTGGGCGTAAGGAAGAGGGGTGAGACGAAAGAGGTACACTCGCGGTGGACTGAGCGTTCTCTGTTCTGGAAAAATTAGAAATTCATAAGCTGGTTAGAAATCACATCAGAGGAAACTATTTACAGGGTGTCCCGAGAATGCATGAAGAACTTTTCACAGGGTTCAATTTTTTCCTGTTTTTGCAGCCATTTTCCGAAATTTGGTGAAGAGGCTGTTGTTCACATTTACCATAACTTTTTGAATGGATCGCCCACAGGAATCGCATGATTTCAGTTTCCCTGGAAACGAGTACATTGGGCATTGTTTGACAAGTGAATAGCAGAAAAACAAAAACACTTGATCAGTTGCGTGAAAAAATCCGAAGAATCTACATCATAGTCTCCCTCCATACTCTCGCCTGAACCCCTCACTGTCTCTATGTGTTACCTAGTGCGTCGTCTCAAAAATTCTTCGGCGTCCACTTCTCGCCCTCCATTAGTCAATCGTCGCTCAGTCTATTATGTATTTTAGTTTTTCTTACTTTGTTGACTGACCTAGTGCCTTCCTTTTTCGGTCAACATGCTTATTCTAAACCCAGCTATTCTTCTTCTTACTGTACCTTTCTTCTACCTGTCGTCGGTACATATTCGCATATGCGCAGTTCGCATATGCCAGCTGTCATTTGTCGCTCAAAAAAACACAGATTAAAATATTTCCTAATATGGGACAGAACAGAAAATATCTCAGATTGCAGCCTTCATTGATTAAACGTTTAGTCTTACTCAGGTTTCTTATTTATGATGGTATTCCATATAGTTCATTTTTAGGTAACTTCAGAAAAACAAAACAACTTTATTAACAAAAAAAAACAAAATAGGAAAACGAGAGGGGAAAGCGACCGCTCCGTTGAGCTGGGCACGGCAAATTGACTCGAGGCATCGCAGGGGGGGGGGGTGGAGAGGCGGCGGCGGCACCGATCAGATCACCCGTGCCGCGGTGATCTCTTGACCGGCGACTCATCTCCCTTAGTCGACAACGTAGCTTTAGCAGAGGTTCATGCGTCACGAGTTCGTGAGACGACATCGCGAACTCGTTAATGACTACAAAACCTCGTTAGTGACTTCCATGATACATCATTAACGAGTTATTTGACATCAGTTACGGGTCAAATATCTCCTAATAGGTCACTCACCAGACCACATTAGGGTGCGACATAGGCCCGATTGTTTCTCGCAGCTCTGCTGCGTGCGATTAGTGCGTCACAGTATTACAGACAGACAACGGTTTGGGATCTTCATTGTTTTGGTACCTAGAATAATACACCTGTCTCTATAAAGTAACTTCTAGGAATTTTCTTGAAAAGTTCTAGTAACCCTACTTCACATTTTTCGTTAAGAAGAATTCCTTAACGGCCTTTGAGGAGGACCTGTCCTTGTTCGGAATGGAAATTATTCTGATCCATTTTGACGTAACACACCGATTCACCTCCTCCTGGTGGTTTTCCATTCGGGTCTTTGATAATTTTTGAGTAATCGAAACCGATTAACTGAATAAGCGTTCTTATTTATACGTTTACTACAATCCTAGATCTTTCACCCCACACAAGTTATTCGTACAATTTCATGTCATAGCAAAATCTAGCTTACTATCAAGTCCCACTTTCTACATGCAATTATAGCAACCTGAAAATATCATAAGATTCTAAAGTTGTATATGAACACCGTATTTAGATGGACTTATATTCTTACTATGGTAAATCCTCCATTAATGAATTTGTCTGCAGCTGGAGCAATATAGTAATTTGAAAAAACCACACAGCGGGCTAGAGTCTTGACGAAACTAAGATAAAAATATATGTTAGTAAAAACAGTAGCTGTGCGAAATAACATACTATTCATAGTCATTTACCACTCTAGAACCTTTTCGCATCAAATAGTGGTTTATAAGAGAAAAAGATTACGTTCTCGTAAGTACAGAGAACTAAAAAACCACAAATTGCATTTGTACCTAAAAGTACATTAAATAAATATACATATTGGGGTTTTTCGAAAAAAATGAAGTAGACTTACCACCTCACAACACTGTGCATCCTAAGAGCGGTGCTGACAAAAATATCAAAAATATCGGTAGTGTACCACTAGTTGCAATATACACCAAAAAATGCTTGGTATATAGCCTAAATTAAAGATTCAATCCATATAAAGAGAGTTATTAAACTGTTTCCTATGGGAACGTAGCACGTAACGTAACGAACGTAGCACTGCATGGTATAGAAGAAAATGGGAAGTTGTCAGACTTTCTCACTAATACGTGTCAGTTAAGCACAGTACGGTGACTTCAGTAGGCGAACAATCATACACCGTACCCCCAAGGAGCCGTAAATAAATCTGGGTGCACACCAAACACATCATCTCACGACAACAGCGTCGAAATTGCATGGACAACGCGCGTATGTGTTGTGGTTGCTATCGCATCGAGCATTTTTTGAACGTTTTGGGCGAGAAGAATAGTGTAGATATCGATCTGGCATCGACACCTACACTATACTTTTCGCTCAAAACGCTAGCATTCCGCTGATAAGATTCAAAACGCTAGGTCGATAGCTAACATTCCTTTTCGCCCAAAACGCTCGAAACGCAGACGAGAATTATGAACGCAGCTCACCGCAACCCAGTTCCAAGTAGTTTTGTCTTCCTCGATCAAATAAGAGTCTGTTTAGGTTTTAAAAACAACACGACTGCATCGGAATGGGAAAGTTTTCGCCTTCCAGATTAGTGAACGAATGTTGTTGCACTATGCAGAACTTTTTCTCCACATTTCAGCACCGCTCCTAGGATGCCTAGAGTAGTTCAGGTTTCAACTGCGAGCTTATTCTTGAAGCTGTGAATAGAGCTTGTTGTGGCGGTTCAGTAGCGGTTTTGTAGATTGCAGACGAATGGTCCAACCGTTTACCTTGGTTATAGACACAAGTATACTGTTTGAGGGCTACGCCCACGCCTCGAAGAGTGGGAGGCGGGGAGTAGGGGGAGAGGGTCATGGCCATCGTGGCGATGACAGAGCTGACTATGGATCTCGTACTCGTACTGTATTTCGTTCAGAAAAACTATGCTTGTCATCATTCCTCGTATCGCACGAAACCAACAGGAAGCAAGCAGGCAGTGGTAAACACACGACAAGGAGGCTATACTGTCATCAATACCATAAGAATGTGGATAATTGAAACCACTCTCGAACATGGAAAGAAGTAGGGCATTTATCACGGAATGAATGCGGGACCAGTAAAGGAGAACACATGCAAAACTATGTTGTTCTACTAATCTAATCAATTCTCGGGGAAGTCTCGTGACATTTTCATCTGGAAAATGCGTCACTTCAGTAATGTGCAAAGACTCCACTGCAATGTCATGAGAAATTCTGACCCAAACGCGGACTATTTTTGATGAGTGCCGTTGAAACCCAATTATACAAGTACATTTATAAATAGAAAAATGATTTATTGGAGCATCCAACGGACCTATAGTTCTTACGAACACTACTCTGTGCAATCGTTCTAATCCTTTGGATATCCTTAGCATCGCAACACGTACGTTCCCCAAGCAATTTCGACGCTGTTGTCGTGAGATACTGTGTTTGGTGTGCATCCAGATTTATTTACGGCTCATTTGGGGTACGGTGTATGGTTGTTCGCCTACTGAAGTTACCGTACTGTTAGTTAAGTCAATGGCAACACGTGGAATCTTGGATGCATTGCGATGTTTCCCACGGACCTTCAATTATCGACTGAGGAATATGCGGATAGAGTACTTTACTGTTTTCGTGAAATCAACATCTCGATCAATACACGTGCTTGCTCTGTGCTTCATACATAAGGATCAACATAAGTGCGACTCAGTCAATATTCTCAATTTCCTTTCCGATTGCTCACATATGAACTCGGCTACGACGCATTTATAACAAAATAGAACATAACGAACAAAGTCTTCAGTACTGTATGTAGGCGGAGGATTGTGCATTTACGTATGACTTTCGACGCGACATAGTTTTTTCGCAAGGGCCTATAACTATCGATCGTTGAAGATAGAAATATAGCACTGTGCTGTTTCGTGGATTCTCTCGATCAGTATGGATGTTCCACATTTCTCAACCCATACAGAATAACATAAGTGTAACTTTGTCAATGTTTTCAATCCACAAACATCAACTTCTTTACAGTGCGTTTAGGCACATAGGAAGAAGCGCGCGCCTAACAATGCTAATGGCTTGTTTTCTACAAACGCTGCGTTCTCAACGTAGGCAAAGTTAAGGCTTGCTCTTTAGCTAGTTAAATAACAGGACCCCACTATGGTTTTAGGATGGTTATAGAAATCCTTCCTTATCAATTTTTTGGTATGATTCGAATCCTTTCTAATCCTCCTTTCTCTCTGTATCCAATTTCTATAACCTTTGTGTACGTACCGTATTGATGAGGGTGAACATATGCTTCGCATTCATGATTTTCCTAGATTATAGACTCCTTTCTCTGAAGTCTTCTCAAGTTTCAACATGGATCATGGAATGTTTATACTAACATCGACTGGACACATTGTTCAATCAGGCTGTTAAAGGTACGACATTTAATTCAATGATTGGATTTTACACTCACTACTCAATAAGGTGGGACTAATAGTATTCCCTTTTGTAATCAGAGCATTTAAGAGATAGCCTTCCTATTAGCCTTGCACTGAGAAGGTAGAACGCATTCTGCACACTGTTAGACTAATATTCATTCGGCTGAGGTTGACAGTTTAGGATAACAGACGTCAGCATAATAGAGTAGTAAACACACTAGTGATGAGGTGAAACTAACACAATGTATCGAGATATGTCAACCTACTTTGATTTTATATCATTTACTTCGTGGCGGGGGCAATAAATATGATAATCAAAAATCATTGGTGGGAATTTGAAAAAAATTTCTTCGCATGAAATTGGCGTTACATATGATTTCTCAACAGTGTTTTTTCCTCCTGCCGCCAAACTTAACCTCTTCATCCCAGAGACCTGCGATTTTCTGACATGACAGTTTACCTCAACTATCTCTTAGGTAATACAATTCATCGTTAAGGTCTAGATGGAGATTTCTCTCATCAATTACTCATCAACATTTTGTATGTACTGTTTACTTCAATTATGATTGCCACAGCTTTGGTTCACACAGAACATTGTTTATTAAGGCAAAACCTTTTCAGTGAGAATTCCTAAACACCAACCACTACGTGTTTTAATATTCTTGTGCCTTACGAGGTTGATAGGTGGAACAATTTATTCAATATGGCCTAACGTTTCGACTGAATCGTCAGGCCTGAATGTGTTTCAAGGATTAGATTGCGCTCTACCCCACCAAGCGCCTCGTCAACTCTAGCGGTTCCGACATCGTGTCAGGAACCCCTCGAGAAACCCCCGTCATCGCGAAAGTCAACTCACCGACGGTTCCACCTTATAAGCGGCAGTGTCCGCTGCCACACAAGAGCGATAGTTAGTTGTAAATGAGGAATACTGCGCTGTCTCCGTATAATAAAATATTGCGGAGACGCACGTAGCGCTC
>MU914830.1:7594-21225 GCA_036418165.1 Cooperia oncophora
ATAGGTTGGTAGAGCAACAACGATATCACATATCACGGGCGGTCTCACCAGATAACTCTAACATTATGACCGATACTGAGAACACTAGTAATGTGGAGCAACCAACAAAAACGCGGGTCCTGGTTTTAGGCAATGTTAGAAATGGGTCCAAGTTTTGCTCCTACGCAGTCCATGACTCCCAGTGTCTCACGCAAGATCGTGGGTAATCTGCAAACACTTCACGATCGCCTCCGATATAGAGCTAATGTTGAACAGCGGATGGGGGGCGTGGAGGACAACTCGAAAAAGTTTCCTGCTTTGCCTTTTCCAGTCAATTTTTATAAACCACAAGAGCCCAACAGCACCGTAGACACTAAGTTCCGCATGTTTGCCACCTCAGTTTTCAGAATAGTGCGGCAGCATGCTGGGAAGCGAACTATTCCCAACCTTACCCATCACAAATGCGAGGTTTCAAAGAAATACGTGACGGCGTGAAGGCTGGCAGAATACGTTTGTCGATTAGCGACAAAGGTGGGGAATTTGTGGTTTTACCGCAAGAACTCGATAAGGCAATCACGAGAGTGCACCTCCAAGATGGGACCTTATATGGCAGATCATCGGAAAAAGAGTACAACAAACAATATCGTAAACTTAACAGGATTTGGTGTAGTGTTGCGAAGGAGGCAGGCATCCCCAACACCACAATCAATCGGCTCAAGTATGATCTGCCGATCTGTCCTGTGTTGTACTTACTTATTAAGACCCACAAGCTTGCTTTGTCTGATTTCGGCTCGAATGATCCTGGCACATTCAAAGTCCGTCCCATAATTAGCAACATTGGGGGACCTACTGACAAAATATCATGGTTCCTCAACTTGATCCTTGGACAGCTTCTTCAGTACGTGCCCGCCCACTTAACGAATACGAGCATGCTACTAGATAAACTAGCCAGTGCCACCCTTCAAGGGGATAGCGTCATAGAATCATTTGACGTGACATCATTGTACACCAATGTATCGAATGGCGCGGCACTGGAGGCCACTTACGAGTTGCTTCGTGAGCACGAATCATCCCTCAATCTTTATGGGTTCACGATCTCACAAGTAATGACAGTCTTACAGGAGTGCCTAGAATGCTCTATTTTCAGGTGGGCGGGTGATTATTACAAACAGCTGAGAGGCCTTGCTATGGGACAGCGGCTAGCCCCTGTCTTAGCCATAGTATTCATGTCCAAAGTCGAGGAACCCGTACTAGACCGCAGGCCAATGCCTCATTATATGTTCAACTCAAGACGAAATAGATGCCTGTTTCGATCTATTAAATGAGCAGTCGAATAACATCAAATTCACACGGGAAAAACCCGTCAAGAATTGGCTGCCGTTCCTCAATGTTCAAGTCCAGCTATTACGTGGGGCAGTCAGGACCAAATGGTATCGAAAGCCGAGCAGTAAGAACATTTTGGTTCATTATTCCTCGGCTCACCCGATTAAAACAAAGCGAAGCTGTAGTAACAAACATGTTCAGGGTCGCCAGTAAGGTTTCGTCCGATGTGGAGTTGAAAAGAGAATCCCTGAACATCGCTCAGGGCATTGCCTTGTCCAATGGATATCCTCGCTCTGGGGTGGCGCGAAGGGGGTATTCCGCATGTCATAGAAACATCCATCAATCGATGCCTAATAAAGTTGTTTTTTGCCTGCCTTTCATTTCCGATCAGTTGAGTAAGGCAGTTCGATCACTACAACATCGGTGTGATCTGCAAAACGAAATTAGGATTGTGGAAATACCCCCATCTAACCTTCAACGTCTACTGGTTCGCAACCGCCTGTACGACACATTGTGTGACACTCCAGAATGTGTCGTTTGCCCCTTTGGCAAGCAGGGTGATTGCATGAAGTCGGCAGTTATCTACTTGATACACTGCCAAAGCTGTGGCAGTGAGTATATAGGGGAAACAGGACGTCCTCTCCGTGTGCGGGTCAAGGAACATCTGGAGGGACTCAGTAGGTCGCGAGCCTATACCCCGCTTGGAGCCCATCGCTTCGTCTGAGGCCTGAATTGACCAACAACAGCTGTCAGTTGCTGCGTCAAGCGCCTCGACAATCTTCAAAAGACAATTCCTAAACTTAGTCCAACGATATTCATCTATAGTTATTATGGCCCGCTGATCTGCCGCCTTCGGTGCGGGGTCGACCACCCTGAGGAACACTTAACCGTGAAGTAACTGTTACTATTTACCCTCCTCGACCTCACGGTAGATCAAAACTTGCAAAGGTCGAGAAAGGGTGCCAGCTCACGCGTGATGGCCACACACTCTCCCTTTCTATTCATTTGAGGGTCCTTTGCTGTAATCCAGAATGCCTCCAATGTCTTACGCGCTGTGATCTCGGCCTCCTGCGCTAATATGGTCACCGACACGTCGAATGTCGTGCCTTCATGATGTTGAACCCGATGGGCTCCAAGCGGGGTATAGGCTCGCGACCTACTGAGTCCCTCCAGATGTTCTTGACCCCGAGAGAACCACTATTTTCCTTGCCCTCACTGCCAACCACACACGCTATATGCCACACAGTGTACTCAAAGTAGAATTAACTGCTGATTAATACAATACCCCCTGCTTACCCCAAGGCAAACGACTACATTCTGGACGTGTCACATCAAGCTGTGTCGTACGCGGTCGAACCATAAGCATGTCGAAGGTTAGATGGGGAATTTCCAAACATCCTAACTTTCGTCTCTGCAGATCACACCCCGATGTTGTGCGTGATCGAACCTCGCGCTTACTCCACTGAATCGGAAATGAAAGGCAGGCGAAAACAACTTTCATTATGGGGCCATCGATTGCATGGATGTTTCCTATAAAACTGCGAATACCCCATTCGCCGCACAAACACTCAAGCGGCGATATTCATGGACAAGGTGATCCTGAAGCGATGTTAAGGACTCTTTATTTCCAACCACCACATCGCGACGCAAAAACCTTACTGGCGACCCTCCTGAACATGTTTGTTACTACAGCTCGCTTTGTTTTGATCGGGTGAGCCGAGGAATAATGAACCAGAATGTTCTTACTGCTCGGCTTTCGATACCATTTGGTCCTCCGCACTGCCCCACAATACATACTGGACTTGTAACCACCTTAGGCGAAGCAGCCAAATTTTGAACCGGTTTATTCCGTGCTGAATTTGCCATGCTAACCCTTTACTGCACATTCTATTAGATCGAAACAGGCATTCTCGCGTATCTTCGAGCTTGAACCAATCATACTGGCGGCAAGTCAATCGAATAGTATCGATAGTCATACGAACTTCCGGATCTCGCGGTCTAAGTGCGGCCTCCTCGACTTGGACATGACAACTATGGCTAAGACACCCCAGGGCTACCGCCATTGCCCCCCATAGCAAGGGCCTTCTCAGCTGTTTATAACGTAGGCCTAGTAATAAGGCCGTCCAACCTTGTAAAGGCTTGAAGACATACGAAAAAATCATGTTTACGTCCAGTGTGCTGAAAATTTGTATACAAGGGTAAATGGTGGCCCCAGTCACGAATTGACACTTAATTTTGGTGCCGATGCCATCTGGCGATAGCATGCAATAAAAAGCTCATGCGAGAGGTTAACGATTTCAGTGCAGACAAGCACCTGCACAAAATCAGCGATAAGTTGCGTCATGGTCAGATGTGAGTGCTGCGCCAGTGAGTAGGGCATTGAATAACCCCCGAATAGCCAGAATTTCAGCAAGAGTTTCTTCAATAGTATTGCGAGAGCGCAATAGTCAAGTAGGACCAGTTACTAGTAGTGCATAGACTGAGACCTTAAATGGCATATTATTGTGTAGGAAAGAGTAATCCTACACGTATTTCATTAATCTTAATCCTCAATTTAGTGATTATTTCACACTTGTTATGAAAAAATGGGGGATAACAAGACGACCTCTAAGCCTCGCTCGTTAATGAGGTGTTAGGCACCAAGTTTCTGCACCTAATTGAAGATATCCCCCCCGAGTGCGAGCCAACTTTTGACAAGGTGCGATCGTACCCTGATCCTGATCGTATCTGTCACCCTGACTTCAATTTAAAAAAAACAGCAGCTTACGCTTTACGCTTCATCAAGACCTGATCACGAAGACAAAGCCACGTCTACAATCACGTATCATGGACACAATTCCACAACTCCAGGAAATCACGAACAAACGGTATCTCACAGCTGTCGAAAGAAAATTGGCACTGGCAAGTGATCATTCGCCATTAGATGAAACACCTTCAAGAAACACAACGGAACACACTGAAGCTACTGACGCTTTGAAAAAATCGGTCTATTTCGATGTCGCGGACGAATGGCAAATGCAGAGCTCGCTTTCGATCACGTCAACCTCTTTTTGTAGCCAAGAAAAGCGAACTTGCGAGGATAATCGTACAGCATGCTCATACACCGCTTCATTGTTCCGTTGCGCACACAATGGCCAACGTAAGAAACAACTTCTGGATACCGAAGCTTCGCCAGTTAGCTCAACAAATCATAAGAAGATGTGTTCCTTGCCAGAAAATGAACAATCTTCCATACAAGTACCCCGAGATGGATGATCTTCCTAAACGACGCGTTCAGAAGACATGACCATTCGAGCATTTAGGAATGAATCGACTAATTCGGACCGCTTCTGCGAAGGAAAACGAAGAAATAGTTCAAGTCTATGGAATAATCTGTACATGTACAACAACTCGCCTCCTTCCCTGGAAATGGTCTCAGATATGACCACTACTAATCTTCTCAATGCATTGTAAAGATTTTCCGCCTTGAGAGGGGTTACGCGTCAGACAGCGCGCCGAATTTCCTACTAGCCGGAAAAATTCTGATGTCTGATGCAGTGCGCCCGACACACAAGATATCTCATTCACCAACTCATTAGCCTCAATGGGAGTAAAGTGGAAAACGATCACACCGTTTGCTCCATGGCAATGCGCACTTCCACGAACGTCTGATCAAATCCGTGAAACACTCTCTACAAAGTCATTGCGGAAGACAGCTCTTGAAGAAGTCGGATCTAGAAACCAACCTAATTGAGATAGAAGGGAAGTCTGAACACAAGACCTCTCGCTCTCACATACCAAAAGGAGAACTTTGAGGAAACTCCGATTCTGCGACCTATAGACTTTATACAGCGCGACATTCTCATAACATTTTCCTTTGAAGCTTGTGAAGCTGACAAGGGCGATGAAGGTTATCTCCCTCATGAAGAAAGACTACAGATAAGAACACGCCAACAAGCAGAAAATGCCCTTCAGAAGAGCCACAAAATCACAGAAAACTTCTGGAAAATATGGAGGAACCAGTATCTCACAAGCCTTCGAGAAACACACAAATTGCGTGACCAATGGCAAACCAAACTGGGACCCAAAGAAAACCAACACGAGATACCGTGGTACTCATTTCTGATCCAGTTCTTTCACGGAACTCTTGGAAGCTAGGACAAAAACAGGATGTGATTTGCTCAACAAATGGAGCGATTAGCGAAGCGCACATTAGACTACCAAATGGACATACCAACCGTCGACCTGTGAACCTCCTTGTTCCACTCGAACTAGAAGATGAAGAATAAGAAGCCGCTCCAAGAACACAATAAACGGAAACGACCAGGAGGAGATAAGCAGCCGTAAAAGCCTCCAGTAGCAAACAACTACTAAAATCTAAGACCGCGTCAAGAAGATCAATGATCAGAAGACACAAAAGACAACGAAACTACTGAACCCCCGATCGCAAGAAGAAGTAACAATGATCAACAGAACAGAAGAAATATCATCAACATCACCACAAGGCGAAACCCAAAGAAAAGTTGCAACAACGCCCGCCGCGGAGTGTAGAGATTCCTCTACGAACCCTATCGAGCCGACTGGCGTGGTTTTGAAGAATAGCATAACAACAACTAAATGATACTGAGTGTTGTGCTAGCATTATAAAAGGGTCGGTTGCTATAAAACAAACACTTTCTCATCATCTTCGTCTTCAACCGGCAGTCCACTCAAACCGCCAATACTTTATTAATTTTGCCAAAGTAATACAGAATCGCAACAGGACTATCAAGACATACTGGTCTATTAGTAATATTAATATAAGTCAAGAACTACACAACATCCCATCCGACAATCTTGCAACTTACACTGTGGATTTCATGGGCATGTTCACAAATTTAGAACATGATTCATTATTGAAGAAAATGCAAGAACTTCTTAACATTTGCTTCAAGAATGCCAACAGATCCTTGATTGCCACTAATGGTTACCATGTTTTCTATACAGATGGTAAAGAAATTTAAGAACAACTACAGATATTACAAATCCAGCGATTTAGTATACTTTATTGACTATCTTTTACGTAACAGTTTTTGTCTTTTTGCTAATAATACGTTCAAGCAGACTAAAGGTGTCCCACAAGGTGGCAATTTTAGTCGGCTAGTAGATCTTACGCTTAATGTGATGGAGCATTGCTAAGCGAAATCCAAAAAGTATAATAGTTGGCAGCTGTTTACACATACAGTAGCGCTCAGAAGTGCTCGGCCAAACGCATTTTCGCTCACATAACTTCCTTCTCACTCAACCAATTTATTTCAAATTTCAGTGTTTTATACATAGCATCAGCCGGCAAAGCCGGCTGATGCCGGCGCGCCTCCTGCTGAGATACAGCACGGCTTCGCCGGCTTACCTTCTTCCACACATTTCATACCCGCCTAGTATCCGGCTTTTCTTTTATCTGAACAGATGGTCAACATTCTTTGACCAATAGCATCATACCTGCTATTTTCAACACTTTGTATGGAATGGTGGTAAGGAGCGTTGATCAAGTGGACGAGAGAAAAGCCGGGTATTAGTCGAGCATTTGATCATACGAATGCAGGTAGGCGCGATGGAGCCACGCCCCGCAAAGCCGGGCCGTATCACAGAGGAGGTCTGGAGTGCCTGGAGTGCTCTGGAACCGCTTGAGGAATTTTTGAGGCTGCTGAGATGGCCCCACGCTGATCCTAAACCACTTGTCCCCGGTGTCTGGAGTGTTCTGGAACCGTTTTAGGATTTTTTATTTGGATCTACCACTACGGCCCACGCTCCTCCCACAACGATAACTCGCGCTTCTCAACCGAAAACCCTTCGCTGATCTAAACTACATTTCCCCGGTGTCTGGAGTGCTATGGAACCATTTTACGAAACTTTTTTCGAATTTAGCCCCGCCTACCTAGGCGCACGCTCCGCCTGCAACGGGTACGCTTCGCCCATCTCAACAAGGGGTACCTCATGTTCAGAAGCACACGTCGCCCACTGTGGGCGGACCTCGGCACGCTGAAAACATGGTGAACTCTTGTTCGTCTTCTTCATGGACTTTTCTGCGTCCGGTGTGTCTCGTCCAGTTGCTCTTTTTTACGATTTTCAAAGGGGTACCTCGTGTTCAGAAGCACGCGTGAACCAACTGCCAACCTTATTCCACTTTTTCCCGTCTCCGAGCTGCTTTGTAGCCAAGTTATAGCTTTTTTCAGTGACACGGGAAGCGCCGCCCATCTCAAGTACGCCCGCCCATTTCGGGTGTGTCTCCTCTGTTTGGTCGGTCAGCCCTAGGATAACTTTATTGCACTGTTCAGGGCGTGACGACTAACTTCGTATCCACAAGGCAACCATACTGCTTCTCATTTTTCGAGTTTTGTGGAGTTCCACGACAATATTTTCAGGTGCCAAAACTGCCTTCTGCTCCTTGCAGTGACTTGGAAGAAGACTGGAACCTCGGACACCGGAAAAAAGTTGCCATGAAGATGAAAAATGTCGGCATACAGATGTGCCTTCCCAAGTATTCTGAAAGTTTCTGGACACACAGTGCATCGTGATCACCAAAAAGACTGCAGTTTGGAAGACCACTGGAGCGCATTTGACATTTATTCGCCAGTTTGAGATCACTTGCACGCGCTTGCAGGCTGATTCCGAGCCCACCTCGCAGCCAATTTCAATAGCATCAATGAGACAAATATCAGTAAATAGATGCACGGAAGAGCAGTGAGAGTGTTAGGATTAAATGGTAGGTGTGCGAACGAGAACCCGCTGTTTGGCTCAGAAAATCAAAGGGTCAAAGCAGAGGTCGCTCTCCGCCACCTTCACTGAAAATCGAGCCGTGGGGACAACGTCCAACCACTAACGGGAGTGGGCTCGTAGTTCCCAAATCAAATGTTGTCGAGTATGTTAGCCGTCTTCTCGGTGATCTAACTTTCTGCGTCGATGAAGAGGAACGTTGCTCCGATAGTTCGATGTTCATTAAAGGTGGCAGAGAGCGACCTCTGCTTTGACCCTTTGATTTTCTGAGCCAAACAGCGGGTTCTCGGTCGCACACCTACCATTTAATCCCTAACACTCTCAGTGTTCTTCCGACAATCCATTTACTAATATTTGTCTCATTAATGCTATTGAAATTGGCTGCGAAGTCGACGCAAGTGGACTCGAAATCAGCCTGCAAGCGGTAGTGGATGCTTTTATCCTGGCGAATAGATGTCGAATGCGCTCCAGTGGTCTTCCAAACTGCAATCTTATTTTGGTGACCGCGATGGCACTGGGTCTAGAAACTTCTAAAACACTCGGGAAAGGCACATGTGTATGACGACATTTTCATCTTCACGGTAATTTTTTTCCGGTGTCCGATGTTCAGATCTTCTTCCAAGTCATTTAAGGAGCAGAAGGCAGTTTTGGCACCTGAAAATATTGTCGTGGAACTCCACAAAACTCGAAAAATGTGAACAGTATGGTGGATTTGTGGACACTGAAGTTATCGTCACGGGAAAAAATTGCAACCCGGCATCATGTTCGAAGTCAACTGGTGCTGTTCATGGTAAAAATGACTGAAAGTTGAAATGAGCTGGTTGAGTGAAAGTTATGGGCGAAGAAGCGTTTGACCGAATACTTTTCAGCGCTACTGGAGATATATGGACTATTTGCTTCTTGTACATAACCAGGCTGAGGCTATGTGGACGAACAACTCCCTGAAGTTTATAAAACTGCCCTTCAATTGAAAAAATCAATATAAGTGAAACTCCCAGCAATTATTTAGGTTCACCTGATTAGATGTTCAAACCATAGCCAAGATATTAACACACTTATTTGGCTGACGTTTCGGCCTAGTCGCCTTCGTCGGAGCCTGGAAAGTCAAAGATAAGGTGACCTACCGCCGAATGCCATTTCAGACTAAAGAGCAGCTCACCATAGACTAAAGGCGTCTAGGGAGGTCTCGTAGCTCACAAGCACAAACAACTAACCTTAGGAGAGCACGGCTAGCTCGAGTTTCGACCACCGCTAAACTGACTCACTGTGGGTGGCAGCTGACCCAGCCCTTCGACCCGAAGCCGATGGCGATTGAAGCCCACACAGGTCAGCGAAGGGGCGAGCTCACTTGTTATGGCTAGGCATTCATCTTTCCTGTTCAACTTGGGGTTTTTGGCGCGTATCCAGAAGGCCTCCAAAGTTTTGCGGGCTGAAGTGTGAGGCTCTCGCGACAAGATCCTGACAGAGACTTGGAACTCCGCCCCTCCGTGTCCCGTACATTCTGTGTCCACCCAGGGGGGTCTGAGGCCTTGATTTCTTCATCCCGTCCAGATGTTCCTTCACCCTGGAGCAAAGTGGTCGCCCAGTTTCGCCGATGTATTCGTCCCCACAGAGGGTGCATGAGATCAGGTAGATCACACCTGATGCCATGCAGTCACCCTGCTTCCCATGTGGGCAGATAACACAATGGGGGGTAAGGCAATGCCGGTCGTACCAGCGATTGCGAACCAATTGCTGCTTGTTCGTGGGAGGGATCTCGACCACCCGGACCATTGCGTCGAGGCTGGACCTGCGTAGGCCGTTCTTACGGCGGAGCTGATCCCATCACTGACGAAGGGCAAGTAAAACGGCACCTTCTCGGAATCCTCGATAGCAGCCCTATGTTTTCGCCTACTGGGTGGTCCGAAAAGGAGTTCATCGCTTGGAGAGTAATCATTGGATAGAGCTATTTCTCCTGCTCAGCCGAGGAGACCACTTTCGCCGTCCTGAACATGTTCCTACTGAAAGCCTGCTTAGTCCTCACAAGGGAGGTCGTTCAGGGCGTGGTGAGCTTTTCGAAAACGGTTTTTGCATATTGTAGGGGCTCATGCAAGGACCTGAAAAGTGTGCTTCATTTTCGCTGCGCGCTTCCAGGAAAGGTAAAAAACGAGTGAAAAGAAATCTTTGGAATCTGCTTCGTTCTGGGCCTCTATGCGGCGTAGGTCACTTGCAACTTTGACCAGTTGCTGAGTGGGGGGTCCTTATAAAGGGGCTATTTGAATCGAAGCGAAAAATCGTCGCAAATGAGCTTCCAACTTGGGTCATGTGCTCAAGGGTGAGCTGCTCCTTGCAATGGTCTCTTCAACGATTAGAGCGATGCACACCGGCAACGACCGGATGGCCTAGCGGATAGAGTGGAGGTTTCGCAATCGGACAGTGAGGGTGGGGTTGATGGTTCGGCTCCCCTTGCGTCGCGGCTTTTTGCATTTTTTAGATTTCGCTGTTCTCGCTTCCATTTGTGTCTGCGCATGAATATAACTCGGATATTTGCCATTTATGGGCACATTCTGAGTAGCTGTACCTCATGAGTCAGTGCTATTCAACTATTTCGATTTTCACGCACCATTGAACAAGATTGTTGCTGGACGTTGATCCTCATAGGCTATACAGTGGATCTGATTGCGAATTTAGTAACTTCTGGTGT
Organism: Cooperia oncophora; assembly: GCA_036418165.1. Taxonomy (NCBI): domain Eukaryota; kingdom Metazoa; phylum Nematoda; class Chromadorea; order Rhabditida; family Trichostrongylidae; genus Cooperia; species Cooperia oncophora. The sequence goes on from MU914830.1 coordinate 18,312, forward strand.
GGTGTCAATTATAGACAATTTGGGGCCACATCTTCTTTCCACTGAATTCGTTATGTACACCAATATAGGGAACGTTCAGCGCTATTCTGTCGCCAGATTGCGTGGACGCCAAGAATATGTTATATTTGTGATCAGGACCACTGATTACCACTAAAAACGAATTTTCGGTCAAAACAATTGTTTTGACCTTCTTGGGTTTGCTTATTGGGTTGTCCGGGGTCCGTAGCGTCAACGATACGTCATCGCTGTTACGAAGATGTGAGACTCCGCTCACACTGCCGACCAAATGGTCGGTCACCTACAACCCGAAAAAGTCAAAAAAAATTTTCGCTCAAAACTTGCTCCTAGGGGTAATCGACAGTCCTGATCACGATTCTAGACTTTATTTTCGGTTCCAGTGCCATCTGGCACCGGCATAGCGCCGAAGAGCTGAGTCTGTGCATACTAACGAATTCGAACGAAAAAGCAGTTTTGCTCCATAAAAGTAGGATTGTTCAGTTTATCGTGAATGTTTTTTAGGACCAATTATTTAGACAAACATGGATCCAAAAAATGAAAAATTGTAGAAAAGCAAAATTTTGTCCTCGGTGGGATCCGAACCATCGACCTATTTTTTACGTTTTTTTATTCGTAGAAGCGCGCGCAGCATTTGTGTTTGCTTTGTTTGTTCTGCCATCCTCCAGGTCTATACACAACCTTTCCTTTCGACGGTTTCTGCAAACGTCAGTATTGCGAATATGAACACGGAATAAAAGACATCAAAAAAGGTCGAACTTACTTTTATATCGTTTTTGGAACTGCCTACTGGGGCAGGATACAGCATCGTGATGTGAGAAATGGTGATATCAGTACGACTCCCTTCCCAGAATTTGTTGTTGTTGTTTGTTGAGTTGAACATGAACGAACATGACCCCCTCCCGGTGTAATTTCACCCACAGTAGCGTGATGGATCGCGCGATCACAGCGATCGCGCAATCCGGATCGCGAAGTCTGAACGCGCTCTAACCCTTCAGTTGGCGTCAACTTCCGTCTGTTTACGACACAAGTATTCTCTATACTTGGCGCATTAGCTCGAAGCGGTTCCCCTCTAACCGCACACCGGCACAGAAGAAAGGGCTCAAGGAACTCAGAGACCTCACGCACTCCGATCTCCTCAAAATATCGGTCAGTGATGAGGGGGAAGCAAATTTGTGGCGCTGCCTCAAGAGCTGGACATTGCCAAAACTAGGTCTCACCTGGAAGAAGAGAGCCTTCACCGCCCTTCGTCTGAGGACGAGTTTAAAGACAGCCTCCGCGCTCAAGTAGTCCATGGTCGTCCTTCCTTGTGCAGGTAGTTCAGCCCCCAAGCTAGATGCTATCCCACTCTCGCAACTCCACAGTGAGCGAGGAGCGAGCTACAGCCGCTCAAAGTTCTAGTTCTAACGCCCGCTCAGTTGGACCGCCCACTTGCTAGCTGCCCTCTGACGGAGAGCCGCTCAGTTGTTCTTTGTTGGGACGGCGGGCATTAATCGGAACTGCATGTACTTTTTGCTGACCGCGCTCGTGCCCATAAATAATTCTGCTCTCCTTCATCACATTTTATTCATTGGGAGCAAGCACAGTCAACTGCAACCCATCTCGTAAGGTAAAACGCGTAAAAATCACGAATGATGCAATTTCTGTGGTGCAAAAGCTCGACATGCACCAAAAGCTGCACACTGCACGTAACCCCAAATTTGGACGCCAGGTTTTTGAATTTTCCCTTTTTCAAGTGTTTTTCGTTCGTGTCTTTGTTGTTTTTCATATTCTTTTCTTTGAGTGGATGTTGTCCACTACTGGGAAATGCCATAAAGCGATTTGAGAGCCAGAGGTGCTCACGGGCCGCAGGGCGGTGTAACTGTAAGGGAGCAATTTTGTTTGTGGTGTTCTTGAGGGCTCTTGTTGCTTTTTTCCTTCATTGAGGAATTACTTATCAGCTACTGTTTCATAATTGATCAGCAATTATCCTTGACACTTTTATCGCGGGAGCTGTCTTTAAAAAGCGAACCGTAGGTTGTACAGGATATGGACTGATGTAGGGAGGGCGGCACAGCTACCAAAAGTTGTGGGATCACGTCTGAAGTGTGACCTCCCAAGGTGTCCTGTCCTTTATGTCCTCCTAAAAACACACAAAATTTCGCAGGCCACCCTGTCTTCAAGCAATCCCTCGAATTTTCAGGTGCGGCCAATAATCAGCAGTGTAGAGGACCCACCTATAGGATATCTTGGCTACTAAACTTGGTTCTGGGCCAGCTCCTACCGTTCATCCCTGCCCACCTCGGTAATACCAACGAATTGCTCGACCAGTTGCGGGTGGCCAGGTTCAGGAGGAACCATGTGATCGAATCTTTTGATGTCACGTCCCTTTACACCATCGTGTCGAACGATGGTGCCATGCAGGCCTTTTTCGAACTGCTCCGAGAGCACGAGACAGCCAGCACCACTGGTATAGCTTATATGTCCAAGGTAGAGAAGTCCCTGCTTGATCGATGACCTATTTTGTACCGCCGGTACATAGACAACTGCCTTATTGTCTGTTCTACGGTGGAGGAAATGGACACTGTTCCAGCTTGCTGAACATCCAAGCGACAATATCCGATTCACCCGTGAGAAGCCACTGAATACTTGGCTCCCCTTCAACGTGCAAATTCAACTTGAGAGGGGGTGCTATCGGACGAAATGGTACCGCAGGCCGAGTAGCAAGAATATCCTGGTCTGTTTCCGGCCCTCACATCAACTGACAAGGAAGGTCGTTCAGGGCGTGGTGAGCTTTTTCAAAATGGTCTTGTGCATATTGTAGGGGCACATACGAGGACCAGAAAACTGAGGTTCATTTTCGCTGCGCGCTTCTACAAATAAAAAAAAAAACGTAAAATATAGGCCGATGGTTCGGATC
>MU914831.1:0-12879 GCA_036418165.1 Cooperia oncophora
TACCGCACCGGCGTTGGGAGCCAAAATCCACGAGTGCAAATATCTAGATATCGCTAAATCTACGCCTTCTAGCTCCATAACGATCACAAAATTGGTCTATCTGTCGAACACCTTCTCGATTCCTAGCTCGATGCTGACAACTCAACAGCCCCCCCCTTTCCGCCTCCATAGGTTCCTAGTTTCAGCGAGGCAATCGTCGGATATGGAAAACGCGCCTACGTCAAGGGATGTCATTTACTAGGAATCTCGATGACGACACAAATCCCAACTCAATTGAACAAGGTGTTTGCTCTTCCCTCCACCCTCCCCCTAGTGATGGAGTTCTGACAGAAAGAAACATCTAACATGGAGCTGAATTAGAGCGCACAATCATTGCATTTGTCGCCAAGATAGATGGGAGGGGGGCGGTGACAAAATTTCCAATGTCTTTAATTCAGATGCCGTTCGGCACGCTATACTCACTCTGCTATGTATGCAATTCCATTAGTACTGACAGTTAGTCAGCGACCTCCTCTCCTGCTTCTCCCCCCTCCCTCCATTGCGCCCCATAAATGTGGGGGCAAGCGCGTTTTGGAGCCTCTGCATCTCCCTTGAAGGGTCGTGCGCCCTGTCAGGAACTGCAGAATCTCCCACCTGGAAGATAGAGACCTCAGCTAATGCGCTATGATGTCCTGAGCAATAAAAACGCTTTTAATCGTGGGCTGCAATCAAGAACGGAGGATCTGCCTGCAAATCTCCCTCACATCTGAAACACCTTGAGGAAACATCAAAAATTAGAAATCAATGAGCCAATTTCCACCTCAGAGTAATCAGTTACCGTAGATCTTCCCCATAAGTTCCCATGTACAGGTTTTCTTGGGAATAATTTCGCACAGAATTAATTTCATCACGAAAACGGATGTCTGATTCGAGATTATCCGGCTTTCACCGCCATGGTTACGAAGCGGATTTAGATGGCAAACAACTTTGCTTAGGCAAACTGTGAAGACTCCCTGAAAGAGTTGCTGCGAATGAATCTTAATCAGGACCTTAGAAAAAAGAACATAATAGGCAAAAGCAGGTCAGTGGCTAGGAGGGGCAAACCGAAGGGGCCGAACTGCCCTTCAAAACCCCCGTGGAAGTCCTATGCGCGGCGTATTCTTTAGGGTGTGATCTACGCTTCATATTTCCCTTCTTGGCAAGAAATACCCCAACGAGATAGGGTAAGTAGCAAACAAAATTAGCACTGAAATCGAAAGAAAAATGATGATTTGCACTCCATAGAGCTCGCAAGGAGGAGGAGGGATGAGGAGAAGGGTGCGACTATGTCACGTCACATATTCTCTCTTGTGCTGTCTTACAACTTCTTTATAGATCTTAGAATGAACCTAAGAATGAACAAATTTGCCATTCCCTTATTTCGGCAAGAGGGCGCAGACAAGCATACATGACACTTCTCTCCCTCGCTACCTGTACCGCCCGGTTTCCCATACAGTAGGAAGGTGCTACCAGCTCATAGAACGTCCTGGCGTTGAAGAATTTTCCTGAACTCTCACCCCCTTCTCCGACAAAATCATCAACCATCCATCAAACTTTACTACTATACTATATAGTTTCTGTTAAGCTCGAAGCGGCGGGGGGGCAGACATTTCCAGGACCTTGCAGGAAACAATGAACAATCAGACAAATCCTCCGTGGACCAAATACGACGCCCCTCCTGTCCAACGACCAAATATGATTCCAAACGTACGACGTGAGCGATCGATAAAACTCGTGCCACAATAAGAGATCTACCAATAGGCTAGGCTAGTGGTAAGGACCGTAAGTTCATGCGTGCCTCAGTGTTCTAAAGATTTGTTTCCTTCCGTGAACAAAATTCAAATTTACAAGAAAGATGACCATCGACTTGATAGATAAATTAAATACAGTAATTATATAATCATACTACTCGATAGCTTAATAATGGGGATAATTGTAAAAAAAGTATAATGCAATAATAAGCACATCATTCACATTGACGAGTAATACTAAGTATAGATGAACAATGAGCAGGTACTTTTGTGTCCTGGATAAGCGAAGCGGCGCAGTGTGGCTTGGGGGGGGGACACTTTGAACATTCGCTACTTCCCAATGTCGTGTCTAACCCATCAAGGGGACAATTGCGAACTCTGGTGAAGCCATGAAGAGATGAGTTAAAATTTCCAAGAACCACTTGTCGAATCTTGTCAAGAATATTTGTAAACTCTCTTGTGCAATGAACGCCGATGGGATGTAGGCGAAAGCTGCGAAATTCCTCTCAACCGAACTGGCCGAAGCCATGCTAACAGACTGCTGAATAAAGACTCAGTGCGCCGATGTGCTGGAGCTTTGCTTTTTGACTCCTGGCGGATAAGAGCTAATCAGACTGATATCACTAACTGGCCCGCCAAATTGAATTACGAATAATAGTAGTAAAAAGTGAAAATCAATTATAAAAACACCTGCCGACTAATTTGTTGGCAACTCTGGGTAAATCAGAGTTGGTTGCTTGGTTTTTTTTTTTTTTTTTTTTTTTTTTTTTTTTTTTTTTTTTTTTTTTTTTTTTTTTTTTTTTTTTTTTTTTTTTTTTTTTTTTTTTTTTTTTTAGGAAAAGCATTGGGGTCCTGCCACTGGTGGAAAACTGCGCAAAAAAAAACGCCTTAGTGAAATACTCCGGCACTATTTCAGCCATTACTGACCACAATTTTCCCGGATCATGGTCGACTTTTTCATCCGTGAGCAGATTTGGCGGAAAGCTGGCGGCTAAGGGAAATTCGACCTTCCGAACAGAATATCACATCGTCGGGCCTGACCCTGAAACCGTTGTGCGCTCGCGCTACACGGCGCCGCCTGCGCAAAATACACCTAAGTCACTAAATCCACTGAAAACTTGCTATCACGGAGGTTATTTGACATCTTGATTACAAATGATTGCAATCACATTCATGTTGGCGCTGACGCTGATGGAAGACGCTGCGATCACCTGTACTCTGCTAAGGCTGAGCCTGACTTGAAGGAAATCACTCTTCCTCCCAGGCTCAGTCTTAGAAAAGCGCTAAATGACGGCGGTGCATCGGCAAAAACAAATACCATATTGTCATTCACGACAAATCGACAACCGTTTCTTATCGATTTTGATAAAAAAAGGTGTGGCGCCAAATCAGCGCCTAATGGCGCCAAATGGCGTCAGGGCTGAAAACTAATTCGGTATTCGTGATCAGGACATCAAATAACCCTACTATGCAAATTTACACCGAATTTGGTGAGAAAAGTGGCTGTACTAGCGCCAATTGGAGCCAACTTGGCGCCAGCGCCGAAAACGTGTGCTATATTCGTGATCAGGAAACCGAATTACCTCTGCGGACAAAGTTCCACCAAAAAAATTTTTTTGACTTTTGGGGTAGTAATAGTTGAATAGTGTTTAATTTCCTTTTCTAGTGCGATCCCCAAGGCCCTTCATTGGCCCTGGGGATCGCACTAGAAAAGGAAATGTTGGGGATTTTGGTCGAGTTCGTCCTTCTACGAAGTGGCACGATAGACCCCCCTCCTCCGGTTACGATCGAGCTGTCGAGCGAGCGACCAAGTACGACCCCCTGCTGGGATCCCCAACGATGATGTGCCCTGCCCTCATCCCCTTTCACAGTCCTAGCTCTACCGTCTTCCTCAATTTTACCCTACCGTCGGAGTTTTTTTTCCAAAAATTTCTCCCCCTTCCCAGAAACTTCCAGCGGGTGTATGTAACGCGTTGAAATAAAGAAAACCAAAAAAGCCATCGAACCAAAACATTCTCAACAAAGTCAAATAAGGACCCGCCCTCTCCAGTTACCAAATAAGCACCCCTTGCCGGAATATCCAACGCATGAGGTGCCCTGATCTAGGCGTGTTTAAGCGTTCCTTGGCACTTTTTCTCTGCAGCCACCACACATTAGCATCTTCTTAGCATTCACTTTTGACGTTCATTTATCCCTTCGGGGGCGGAAACAAGAGTTGTCGGGTTCAGAAAGGATTTGGTCCACTTTTCGAGCGTTACTTTCGGTTGAAACTTGGGTAAGTAGAGGGTTTCCCAGTGAGGCATCTGCTTGCCTGATTTTCGAGAATCTTTCAGATAAATACAATTAAGCCCTCGACGAAAAAAACTAAAAAGCTTAGCCCTTGGAAAACCCTCGAGACCATGATAGTAACTTTTTCATCCTCTCTCATTTCCCTGCATCTTCTCTAGTCTACTAAATCAGCTTTTAAGTTAAGGGAAATCGATTAGTGGCCGCCTGAGCGCGTTAAAAGCAAAGAGATGGAGAGAGAGGGGGACATAGCTTGTGTAGGCTTGGGGGTCCATCGTCACTTAACGACCACATTCAATTGCCGAGGAGCCAGAAAGTAATGCTGACGAGAAGAAACGTCATAAAAACACTGCTCTCAGCACTCTCACCACACCGCAGAAAATGTACAGCTAGCTGTGAGAGTTTCACACCCTCTAAGCGACAACACTCAGCAGCAATCGGGCTGAAAAACCCCTAACACGACAGGGTCGCCCTCGTCATTCAAATAAAGAATTCATAGATTTCAAGCTCAGCCACGCTGGTGGGAGAGCCCTGAGCTATAGACTAGGAATCACAGCATCATTAAAAACCAGCTCGTAAGAGTCAAAACAATTTAACCCCTCGGAAAATAGCGCAGTAATGAATGAGTAGAGATGACGATTTAGGCCAGAATTGGTGCAGTAATGACGTCATTGAAAGAAGAGTTAAGAAAGACGACTAGAAAAAGAGTTCCTGTAGGGAATCTCGTAATGGATGCGACCATGATGTGACACGAACACGACTTGGACCAAAAACGCTATTGAATCAGCACAAATTGCCTTGTTTGCGAGCGCCAACAGGCAACAAACAAAGAAGTTTGAAAGAAAATCTTCGAAAGGATGAACTCACATCTGTTCGAAACAGCAGGCAAATCAAGATTCAGAAGTAACCTCGACGACTCCTCTGTGGCGGCGGGCATTACGGCCATGGCGGTTGTTTCAGCTGCGGCAACGTCGAGCTGTGGTGGGCGGGCCGACTCAATTGATGGGGCTAGACCATAGGGGCTGCTTGGACCTTGCGGTGAATGCCGAATATTTCGACCACATATACACCAGAATCGTCGAAAATGACGACGATGATGTTTTGGCGACGGCGTGGCTATGGCGCCATCTGGGCGCCCTATGGCGCCTGCCGTGTCTCCCACCACCACTGGTGCGAGAGACGACGACACTGCTGCAGCAGGGTCCTTGTGACGTGAATGGAATCGTGGTCGCAGTGTTTAGATCGCAAATCTCAGCGACGAGTCGGACCAACTGCGAAAGCAAATGTCGTGATCGTGCTGAAATGGGCGGAGTAGGGATTGGGTTAAGAATGCCGCAATGAAGCGCTGAATGACCACCGCGAAGGAGGAGGGGCAAACACTCGACTCCGCCCCTTATACGGAATTACTGTTGAGATGATGAGCGAACAAGGTGGAAGGGCGTTAATGAAGGAATCCATGCTATGTTCGTTGCCCCAGGATGCATTAGCTCTTGCGTGCCGGAAGTGGCGCCAAATGAATTCGTTCGTTCATCCGGGATGCGTGTTCGTTCGAAGATAGATGACCGTTGCTGGATAGTTGACTATTCTCTCCCTTCACGTCAAAATAGGCGCTTCTCGACACTTAGGCTGCCACGAGAAAAAACGGGGCAAAGTGATGTGCATAATGCTATAGGGAGCGCAAAGAAGACATCGTTGAAGATGAGAAATGTCAAACAATTCAAACTGCAGACCACCCCAACATCACTCTTCCCCGACTTTTCCCGTCAAATGGTAAAATACTTGAAGAAAACAACTCGTTCAATAATTCAATAAGGCATAACCAGTGACGTGAGCGGGTGGACTGAAACAATATTAGTCAATCCTTTCCCATTTTAACTATGAATAGCCTCCATAGGAAATGAGGTATTGTTAAGTTCTCCAGGAGTTTCAGGCTATTTTCTAGAATTCGATTTCGCTTAAGCGGGCAAACATGAAAGAAGAAAGGATGAGCAATGCAACGCGAGAGCAGCTAAATGGCTTGTGGAGGAACATCTTGGGTATCTTCCGCCCTGGTACTCGTATCCACGTCCTCTGTCTGGGCAGCGAAAACTTTGCTGATATGTGACTCGGTCGAAGTGACTTTTTTTGCCCCCTCCCCCTGTATATCAAAGGTTTGAGCCCCTTCTGTAGATTGAGAGCCGAGATGAAATGTAGTTGTCGTAATGCAGAATAATGAAATATGTGAGAGAAAAATCTCATTTCTCCGGTATTTTTTGCACAAGGGTCATAAACGTGGGAGTGTTTGTTTTAGTTTATTTTATTTATATTTTGTGTCTGAGAAGACTGTTATCACTAATCGTCAATGTGCAAAATACGATAAATAACCGGAAATTGATCAACAACGAATACAATAGGTTATAGAAATACTTTCAACGGAAACGTAGGCGTAACCGATAGCGCAGTCGGACGGAAAGCGGTGGAGGGTGCGAGTTCGACTCCCAGCTGAGGTTCGACTTTTACCCATAACTCAGCAGTCCTGTGGTAACGTACAAATATATCCATAGAGAAAACGAAAGGATATCAAATAAAGAAATACTTAAAATAAAGAACACCTTAAAAAGCGACTGACTGTTTTTCCATTCAAGTAATTATAGTGTAAAAACCGTGGCTTCAAATGCTTCAGATATATGAAGCTGCCGTCACATGAATGTTCCCCTAAGTTCGCGCAAATACTTTTTTGCGGAAGAGAGGGCCGGTAGGGAAAAGGGGAAACGCTGCTACCACATCTGTGGCCCTGAATTGAGAACCAAGTTAGGCTTCGCAGTTTTGCAGGAAAAATCTCGCAGGGATGAATCCACCTTGGGCAACAGCCCCAACTAGCTAGCTGTCTCGTCAAACTCTGGTACTTTGACGCTGAAATAACTAGAGCGTGGTGCGAATGTCGCGTGCGTGTCGGCGAGTCATCTTTGCGTGGACTTCCTAACCAAGGCTTGAGGATTGCGCGCCCCGATATAAAACGTCTTGTGAGTAAAAGAACGCTGAATGTAATTGTTGTTTTATTAGCATAATCACAAGTGGTCTTAACACCTTCCAAAGGAGATGACCTTTAGAAGTGCCGTGGTAGTATGACTCATCGCAGGCCACTTTATCACATATTCTTACCAAATATCGCGGTTGCAAGCGAAGGTCAAGCACTTGAGCTCGCATCCCGCTTTGAGTATATGGGCGGGCTCGCTTGGCACCGCTACGTCTGTCTGCATTGGCGAATCCCCCGCTTGCAATATGCCAGAGGTGGGAAAGCACAATGGGGGAACGCAAAGACCGCCAAGTGAATGCAATCGAGAAGGAACTCCATCAGCTGACTTTTTACGTTGCAACACCTCTCTAACAATAACTTAACCGGATCCCAACGATTCTCAAGTTGCGAGTATTGCGAAATAGCGCTGTCGCTCAGGCCGTATGCCGCTACCACCTCAAATTCTCTCGTTTTCATCCATAGCTCCTATTGGATCCAAATGTACCTCCCTGCGATATTCTCAGAGCCTCCTTGCGTCGGGCCTCAAAATACAGCCAGATTTCCATTTCCAACTAATCACATTTCCGAGCATTAAGGATTTCGAAGCTGCTAGAAATTGGCTTTACTTGCATTACCACCGTCTCTTCTCCATCTCACATAGGTGAGAAGACCATTTTGGGCACATTCGGCTGAGGGGGGCATTTCGCACTCCTGTTACTTCCCATCGTCGTCAAGTACAGATAGGTGAGATCTTGTGAAGCCATGAAGTGATACCAGTCAAGGTCACTGGGGATTACCTGTCAAATCTTGTGAAGAATACCTGTCAACTCTGGTAAAGGAATGAACACGAACACGTCGATGGGAAGTAGCTAAAGTACAACCCCCCCCCCCCAAGCCAAACTGCGCCGACTTCTGATCTCCAGTAACTACATCGAGGCACTTTTCCGACGACACCCACACTTAGGAGGTGCTGGAAAACATCCGAAGCACATTTTGCGTCAAAGAGAAATCAGCTTAATTAGCGATAGTGCAAAAGCGTGGATAACTTATGCTGGAAAAGTGAGAATCAGGGATCAATAAGAGAAGCCTGAAGGTTTAAGAAATAGCCCGATCCAGGTTTCTGTGTACGAATTCTGTTCCAACGTCAAGGGTAACCTTTAACGGGGTTCCGCCGCGATAACAACTGCATCTGACAACTTAAACGAAGGTCTCTCCCTCTTTGTGGAACTCTCTTCCGGGTTGTCATAATGGGAACTCAGCTTGCTTTGGGAAAGAACTCATTATGGAGCTCTCGGGCAAGTCCAGCGCTAATTCACCAAACAAAAAAGACCAAAGCGCCTTTACCCATTTCTTTCTAGTGCCACATTACCCATGGCCGGTAAAAAACCACCTGTTCGGGATCAATACCTCTGGAAACTTTGAATTGGCCATTATACCCACTTATTAGACAGTAATTTTACCCCCATGATCTAATCATGTATATTAGACGTCACCGGATAAACATCTAGTTGCCCAGCAGATTTAGCCGACGTCAGCCCCGGAAATCTCACAACATCTCACCATTCTCTCTCGCAAAACTGGAGACGGCTAAGGTACCCGGAACACTCGGGAAGTGTAAACAAAAACATTAAATTATTTAAGTGAAAGAAATAAATAATAAATAAAAGAGTACTTGAAGTCTCGCCTTCCCACCCACGACTTTACTGAGACCTGGATTTGTAGAGAATTAGGGTCCGAATATCGCCGCGAAACCGTCCGATCCCTTATGGGAGTCGCCATGCTTCTCGACATCAATATGGATTCGCAGGACGTTTTGGGAGGCGGCTGTTCGGGACAACGTGTGGCAGAAAAAGGTCGATATTCAATCAGTTTAGTCCTTTTAGAGCTCCCTACTGATCAATCTGCCCCGAAGGGGATAGAACTCAGTTGAAAGGTGGGGGTGCGGAGGGGAGGCGGTGTGACTGTATCACGTCATGTCATGCACTGCCACCGTTGCCATGTTTTTTATATTGGACTACGTTACTTTTCTGGTTAGTAAGAGGGCACGAGGCAGTCCCCTTGTCCCCCCCCCCCCCTCCCGCCTTCAACAACCTGTGCTCTAGGCGGAATTGGGTTTCTTATTTGCGCATTGGTCAACAATACCTCACGTCACTTCACACCTCACCTACTTTTGCAATTGCTAATTCAAATCAAAATTTAGGCGATAATTCGGCTTGAAGGGGCATTTTGTATTCTTTGCAGTCCCTTTTGTCGGTTCATGTCAACCTGACAGGCATCACCCTGGTCAGGCCTGTAAACTCCTGTGAAGCTGCGACATTCTTCATCAGAGCCACTATGGTCACAGGGGCTTCAATAGGTAGCTTTTACAAGCTCCGCTAAGTTACCACTCGATGGCCCCACCAAGCTGAACTGGGCCATAATTCCTTTAACATTATGCTCGTGGACGCATCAATCAATAAAGTACTTCTATCCAAACCCAAAAAAAAAAATATATGAACTCAGAAAATACGAAATAATAAGTGAAAGAGGCGTTTTGAAAATAAAAAAAAATGGGATTGCGAATATTAACATTCTGTCCTTCTGGGCGGGTAGCTTTTAAGCATTAGACGGGGCTAAGTTGGGTGCAGAGTTGACAAAACTTCAAATAGAATTCATTACTTTGGGCAAGTTTAGAACTCTGATACCGGTCAAGCCATCTTTTCCCGTTTTTTCCTTTCTTCTTTCTTCAATGTTCCATTTAAACGCCTACATATAGCGGGCACGTTCTGAGCTGTGAATCATTTTAGGCGCTTTAGGTGCGGACGCCGCGTGCGTGACGTCACTTATGACGACGATTCCGCAACGTGGATCTCCGTCTTGATTTGAGGTCACTTCAGCAGTTGCAATTGTTACCTTTTGTACGTTTTGCATGCTACCCGAATAGGAGCACGACCTCGATGAATTCGATAAATTTCACAGAAATTTTCATGCATAGTGTCATCCTCATCCTCTTAACCTGGGGACAAACCTTTTTTTCGCTCCAGTTCGTCTGGAAAATGTAAACTTGGAAAGCGAGAGATTGTTTCTAAAACAAACATTCTTCGTTACATTGCCCGTGTAGGGATAATATAAACGTCAGGCGCCAGAAAGACGCGGCTGTAGCCGGAAATCTGCCGCTCGCCTGATTTCATGACGGACACTGCGCGCTTTAGACAGGTTCCTGAGGGAAAATTGTTTTCCATGGGCAAATGGAACTACCGCTCCGGCGTTTGGAGCCAAAATCCACTACTTAAATATCTATATATCGCCAAATCTACGCCTTCTAGCTCCATAAACGATCACTGAATTGGTCCATCTGTCGAACACCTTCTCGATTCACTAGCACGATGCTGACGACTCAACAGCCCCCCCCCACCTCCGCCTCCATAGATTCCTAGTTTCAGCGAGGCAATCGTCGGATATGGAAAACGCGCCTACGTCAAGGGATGTCATTTACTAGGAATCTCGATGACGACACAAATCCCAAAGGAACAAGGTGGTTTTGCCTCTTCCCCCTCCACCCTCCCCTGGTGATGGAGTTCTAACAGAAGAAATATCTAACATGAAGCCGAATCAGAGCGCACAATGTTGGATTTGTCGCCAAGACAGATGGGGGGAAGGCGGTGACAAAATTTCCAATGTCTTTAGATTCCAGATGGTTCGGGCACGCTATCTCACTCTGCCTACTGCTATCGCAATTCTACTAGTACTGACAGTTAGTCAGCGACCTCCTCTCCTGCTTCTCCCCCCCTCCTCCATTGCGCTCCATAAATGTGGGGGCAAGCGCGTTTTGGAGCCTCTGCATCTCCCTTGAAGGGTCGTGCGCCCTGTCAGGAACTGCAGAATCTCCCACCTGGAAGACAGAGACCTCAGCTAATGCGCTATGATGTCCTGAGCAATAAAAACGCTTTTAATCGTGGGCTGCAATCAAGAACGGAGGATCTGCCTGCAAATCTCCCTCACATCTGAAACACCTTGGGAAACATCAAAAATTAGAAATCAATGAGCCAATTTCCACCTCAGAGTAATCAGTTACCGTAGATCTTCCCCATAAGTTCCCATGTACAGGTTTTCTTAGGGAAGTAATTTCGCACAGAATTAATTTCATCACGAAAACGGATGTCTGATTCGAGATTATCCGGCTTTCACCGCCATGGTTACGAAGCGGATTTAGATGGCAAACAACTTTGCTTAGGCAAACTGTGAAGACTCCCTGAAAGAGTTGCTGCGAATGAATCTTAATCAGGACCTTAGAAAAAAGAACATAATAGGCAAAAGCAGGTCAGTGGCTAGGAGGGGCAAACCGAAGGGGCCGAACTGCCCTCGAATTCCCCTTGGAAGTCCTCTATGCGCGGTGTATTCTTTAGGGTGTGATCTACGCTTCATATTTCTCTTCTTGGCAAGAAATACCCCAACGAGATAGGGTAAGTAGCAAACAAAATTAGCACTGAACGAAAGAAAAAAAAAATGATGATTTGCACTCCATAGAGCTCGCAAGGAGGAGGAGGGATGAGGAGAAGGGTGCGACTATGTCACGTCACATATTCTCTCTTGTGCTGTCTTACAACTTCTTTATAGATCTCAGAATGAACAATTTGCCATTCCCTTATTTCGCCAAGAGGGCGCAGACAAGCATACATGACACTTCCCTCCCTCGCTACCTGTACCGCCCGGTTTCCCATACAGTAGGAAGGTGCTACCAGCTCATAGAAGTCCTGGCGTTGAAGAATTTTCCTGAACTCTCACCCCCTTCTCCGACCAAATCATCAACCATCCATCAAACTTTACTACTACTATAAGTTCCTGTTAAGCTCGAAGCGGCGGGGGGGCAGACATTTCCAGGACCTTGCAGGAAACAATGAACAATCAGACAAATCCTCCGTGGACCAAATACGACGCCCCTCCTGTCCAACGACCAAATATGATTCCAAACGTACGACGTGAGCGATCGATAAAACTCGTGCCACAATAAGAGATCTACCAATAGTGCTAGTGGTAAGGACCTAGGTAAGTTCATGGGTGCCTCAGTGTTCAAGATTTTTTCCTTCTGTTAATCAAAATTCAATAGAAAGTGACCATCGACTGATAGATAAATTAAATACAGTAATTATATAATCATACTACTCGATAGCTTAATAATGGGGATAATTGTAAAAAAAGTATAATGCAATAATAAGCACATCATTCACATTGACGAGTAATACTAAGTATAGATGAACAATGAGCAGGTACACTTTGTGTCCTCGATTAAGCGAAGCGGCGCAGTGTGGCTTGGGGGGGACACTTTGAACATTCGCTACTTCCCAATGTCGTGTCTAACCATCAAGGGGACAATTGCGAACTCTGGTGAAGCCATGAAGAGATGAGTTAAAATTTCCAAGAACCACTTGTCGAATCGAATCTTGTCAAGAATATTTGTGAACTCTTGTGAACGCCGATGGGATGTAGCGAAAGTGCGAAATTCCCCCTCCCAAGCCGAACTGCGCCTAAGCAGCTAACAGACTGCTGATAAAGACTCAGTGCGCCGATGTGCTGGAGCTTTGCTTTTTGACTCCTGGCGGATAAGAGCTAATCACGACTGATATCACTAACTGGCCCGCCAAATTGAATTACGAATAATAGTAGTAAAAAGTGAAAATCAATCATAAAAACACCTGCCGACTAATTTGTTGGCAACTCTGGGTAAATCAGAGATTTGGTTTTTTTTTTTTTTTTTTTTTTTTTTTTTTTTTTTTTTTTTTTTTTTTTTTTTTTTTTTTTTTTTTTTTTTTTTTTTTTTTTTTTTTTTTTTTTTTTTTTTTAGGAAAAGCA
>MU914832.1:9480-19579 GCA_036418165.1 Cooperia oncophora
TGTACTTCTTTTGGTGTGTTTTGCTTCTGAGCCACCACTCGTGCGCGACATGGGGGTTGACGCTTTCATGGGTTCATGCACCTGAAAACAAGTTGACTATCTGAGAGAGCCTGTGCAGGAATTTCGGGGCTATTCCAGTAAATTGGAGCGTTTTAGTGCAACATTTCGTGTGGATTATGGTAGCTCAGTTATGCACGAAAGGACCTTCAAAGCAAGTCATGGTCCGAGCATTGTTCATGAGGAATCCCTGGTTCTAAGTCAAGGTTCGTAAGGATCAGAAATTTGTGTACCGTAATCACGACGAACTGCCGCATCGAAAATATATCACTGAATTTGAAAATTGCTGTGGAGACAGAATAAATAAGATCTCACGTACCGCTACGGACTTGCGCTTGCCATGTTTTGTATCTGAGCCACCACCCGGGCGCGACTCGGGTTTTGACGCTTCTTTGGATTCACGCGACTCGGGTTTTGACGCTTCTTTGGATTCAGACTCCTGAAAACAAGTCAACTACCTGATAATGTTGGCATCGAAATTTCGGGCCATTCTAACAGACTGGAGTATTTTGGTGCGGTTGTGCGTGCGAGTTACGGTAGCTCCTGTTGTGAATGAAACGTTCTCCAAAGTAACGACATGTTTCAAGCTTTGCTTTTCCGCAGTATCTGAATGAGATTTTATGCTGGGATTCGTAGAAAGACGACTAGCCAGAGGGATGAAGACCTTGTGTGAGTCTAGAAGAGCTGGAGGTGAGCTAAGGGACCCTTTAGATTCCCATTTCTCTTTTGAACTAAATAGGTGGGCACTTTGCGCTCTGCACCGGAATGCTCCTCTTCACTGGAACAACGCCAAAACATCGCCATAGAAGCGTCCGGCAAGTTGGAAGAAGGAAATTCCACGTACCGTTGACGACGCTCGCTTGCTAGCTTTCTTCATTGGCGGAGCTCGCTTGCTAGGTTTCTTTCTAGAGCGTATTTTCCCCGAGAAATCACTCGGCAGAGGCGGTTTTTCACATCCAAGTGCCTGCAAAGGGGGTGACTTGGGAAGGGCCTATAGTCAGAGAAAGAACAAGAAAACCTCTTCAGAAGTTTTGGAAAATATCCTGTGCACCGCTCCATGAACTTTCGAACATGAGCTCGAACTACTTCTTAATAGGGACCTCGAACTAGGGGATTCTAAAAATACCTATGTCTGTGTTTTTTCGGACGCATATTCTAGAAATCCAACTTGAGTTCCGCTCCTATGTAAAAGCACGTTAACTGACCTAAGAAAGGATCGTTGTCCGCCATCTTCTTCCACTCGGCGCTGCTTTACAGTGTCATTTCTGGCAAGAAATGAACCTCTCCTCAAAGACTGATCCTTTTGTCTGGAATGAGATCCTGCCAGATATCACCCCAAATGAATTTGATACTTCCTACAAATGATCATGCGAGATCAGATGATTATGCCAGGCTGCTTGCGTTGTGCGTTCAACAACAGAAACAATTTTCTCATGTTGAAATCCAGAAAGCGGTTCATTGACAAGAGCGACAAGTTCTGGTCTATCGCGAAAGAGACCAGAAAAGTAAATAGTTCATAAAATGGAGAAAGTTGCAGGGATGAACTCGAGAAGGTGCTAGTCACAGATTTCAATTCAGCCCAGCTTTTCCTTAGCGTTAGTCACCCAGAATTGCGGAGTCTGCTGTTCTTGTTAGATGTTGCCATTTCCTCCTGTCCAAGGCATAGCCGCATTGTCACTGACTTTAGAGGGATCCTGCTTGCTGGATTCCTTTCATTTACTCTATCGAGTCCTCGCGGTCGCTTGCCCGTCCTATTTTCGTGGTCGGTGATGCTCTCTCCTTCGGTCTTCTTTAGCACGCCGATACTACTGTAGTGGGAGACGAGCCCGAAAATGGACAATAGCCGGGTTTGGCATGACCATCTTGAAACTGTTCCCTGACCTATGCCTTGTCGATTTCAGCCCGTAGGCACATCGCAAGCGTTCCTCATTTGAGGCGGCAGTGAAGCTGGCTTTTCCTACATTTCTGAGTGCCATTCATGGCTTGATTGGTACCGCATCAGGGCTCAACCTTTTTTCCTAATCTTTACCACTCCCCTTCACGAACCTTAATGATGCCGTTCCAGGTTGCGATGGGGTCAGCAGTCCGCCAATTATTTCAAAGCGGCGCACTGGTGGTACTCCTCATTCAAGAGCTGTAGCAAAGTATTCTTATTCACACATAGAGTTTTCCTGGAGCGTTCCAGGATTGTCGAGTTCTTTCAGTAGGATGACGTTCCGGCTTCTCGCCTCTTCGAAGCCTCTCGCCTCTGTCGCCGAAAACCGAGCACACCACCCAGTATGTAAGCCTGATGCGTTTCAGCGCTAATTCAGATACTCACTTTCATGTTTTCAGCGTCGTCATGAAAATCAGCTAGTTCACACCCCCTCCACGATGTACCAAAAAGTAGCAGAAATAGTACCAGTAATCAAATAAACAAGCAGGTATCCGCGTCCAGGTGACCACTTGATGAGTGTAGGAAATGGAGAGCACACTTCCCGGAAGTATAAAGTTCAGGTTTTACTTCCACTTCAGGCAACACGTTTGTTACCGTACACCTAAACTAGTGTCTGTGGGACGTGCCCTGCGCCATATCATGTTTATATCGTCGGCGCTTACTCTCACTGAACGAACGCGATGTTCGTGTTTATGCCGTCAAACTACCCCCGTGAACACAATACAATTCTGGATGATACTATACCTTCGGCGAAAATCCAGCTTACATTAGGAGGATGGAGTTGAGAACACAAACGTCGGATTTCTAACTGCGTTCGATGAGCATCTGTGTAAGAGGGCCCAATATTTGGGCTAAGTGCTGTACGAACCCCGATCCCATGGCAAAAAGATTTGGTGGGGGGGACTGTTCAGCTTAGTGGGGGGGGTCTCACCTGAGCTTGTACAGGCCTCTTGCGAAGACCTGCAATTTCCTAACAATAAGATCAAAGCGGCTTACTGGTACAACTTAGCAACTTCACAGGAAATTACAGGTTTGACTTTGGTGAAACCTGTTATTCAAAAGGAGCCAGCAAAAGTGTAAAATGCCCCTTTCGAGCTGAACAGCGCCAACTTAGGCGTTTATGAGACCTCCACCCGCACTTTGTTCGTCAGAATCCTGCTTCGCAAAGAAACGAATGGATTCCTCCTGTTATTGCCCTTCCGGTGTCTCGTAGCGTCCTTGGGTTCAAACTGTTCCACGAGTTTTTTTTTCTATCATTTCGAGCGGTTAGCCTTAAGTTTCCAAACCATTAAACCCCATCGCGAATGTCCTTCGAAAGTCCCTTTGATAAATGGTTCTTAGTTGCGATGATGCTGAGAGAGGGTTGTTTGCATCTCATCACTATCGAACTAGAACCACTTAGAGTGTTTTTCTCACTGTCAACTTGGGGATAATTTTCACCGAATCAAATGTGCGTTTAGGGTTTTTTCGAGTGCCAATTGGGATGAGAGCCAGATTCGAAGCTAAGGGAAAGCGAAATTGCGGTAGGCGAAGGTCACCGAGACTTGTTCGCCCAGCGTAGCGTAACGATGTTACGCAACTTCGGCGATGACTGCTGCGACCAAACGATCGAGATCATCGGCTCGTGCACAGGAGAGATCTCACATTGAGAATGAACTTCGATCTTTTGAATGGAAAACCTTAACTGCTGTAGTATAGGCTAACAATCAGCTCTTCACGGGACTTGAGACTTTTTGGACAATTTTCAGGACAGTTACGAGGAGATCCATACTCTTTGATCCCCAGCACTCCTGCGATGGCCTTCTATAGCTAACCCCTACTCTACAGGTATGAAAATATGCGTGTAATCGATCCGGGATCGTCAATACATACACCAGCTTTGGAATCCCAAATGTGGTCGTCGAACAAGTTTGGAGTGGTGTTGATGCCTGTCAGCCCCCCTGGTTGCTGGCTGCCTGTCTACGCGTGCATGAGCGCGTGAGGCGAGTCAAGCTTTAGCCTTCAAGCTAGGTCGCGCCGAAAATCTCAAGCGAGAGAAGGTCAATTGCCCCGATAGCAAGCACGTTTCTCGTTGGCAGTTCCAGTTTTATCCAACGGGTGTACACGATAATCTGCGAATGTACAGCAACCTTTGTTTTTTGCTCACTTCCTCATTCGATCTTATCGCCCAGCGAATTTAACAGATTGGAATCTTACCCAAAATTAAGGGAAGCTGTTGGCTGCCATAGAGCTGAATCCTAGCGCTTCACTGGATGGGTGGGCTACGAAATGACGGCGTGGGCTAAGCGTGTACCAAGTCTTGTTCTTATTCCAGTGAGTTCGGACACTAAATCGTCAGAGCTGGAAACCACTCAGTAAGAGACGGAAGACACAGGATTTGAACGGCTGCGACACGTGCAACTATCCCACCCGCCGTACGCAGTTGAGTCCGGTCTTTTAATGGCTCATCTGGTCGGTCATACGCTTTGAAGAACTCCTTGCCTTGGCTAAAACAGCTCAGTAATTACAGGCGCTCCATTTTTCCTACCAGTCTCTCTGTCTTTTGAAAAATAGATCAGCGTATGGATGTGTACCCTTAGAGGTTCATCTGATCGGATAAATTTAGAATCAAATGCTAACAGTACTGAGGGACGACGAACTGTTGGACGTACCGGTAGGTGGCGTAAGCCTTTACGGAGGAAAACTAAAAAAAAAAAAAACCGGGGCTTTTCCTGTTATAAAATTCTAGGAAATGAAGTGAGGCGCAGCATTCCTCAGGGAGTATAGAAGTATGAGGCGAATCTACTGGTCTAGGTGAGAACCAGTACTTCAATGGCACGTCGTTGTTGGGGATTCAGCAAGGGGTAGGGGAGGGGGTCGTTTTCGCGTCGCTGATGGGGAGAGAATGGACGCGTGTCTTCACTTTTGAGCTGACTTTTCTCGGTTTCTCCGTTTTGAGTGGCATAAGTACCTATCTTCAATATCAACGCAGGTTTTGCATGGTATGAGAAAACTCCGCAAAAGTGGCAGAAAAGGGCGAGAATTTGGGGTATACTAAGCAAGATGGATGAGGAAGGGAGGTCGTATCAGGGAGGTTCGGAGAAGGGAGTCGTAGATCTCTGATAGTGCCGTGAAGCGCAGGCGTGCTACGGATTTATCAATATCTCGATCACCTTAGCAGGTAGAGTGGGTAGAGACAAGCTGAGCCGTAAACCTGACGTCAAGTAAGTCTCCGATCGCCTCTCGCTCAAGACAAATGAGGCCTTCTACTCCTAGGCTCGGTAAATAGGCATCAGATATTTCTTTTAAGACAAAAATGCTGACGGGTCCATAGAATGAATCGTGTACATAGGTCATTGCATAATCCAACGCCACAACATTTTTCAGTGGTGGTGAAAGCAGATCGTAGCTCATTCCAACAGGGATTGATGAATGTTAGAAGCTTTATTCCTTTCACGGGACGGATTGTTGATCCAGCGAGATCGGCGGTTCTAAAGACTCGCAGACGATTAGAGCAACAAATTTCCCATTTTCCATTATCGTAGTGAAGACTCCAGCTTCTGAGTGAAGAAGAATCGACACCGCCCCTTGAAGTTCTCAGCTAACACCAAAGGAACTACTTACTGCCACCAAACGATAAGTAGTAATCTAGCCGTGAAACATAACCGACAACTTATGAATCCATAATGATCGTGAATTCCTTGACCCATTTAGCGTACAAACCCTGCCCAAAAACCACTACCACTCGAGAATTTCGCCTTATATAACGGAAGAATGTTATTCACCGGAGCTCGCCACAGATTAAACACTGGAACCTAGGAGATCGTTTTTTGGCAACTTCTGCAAACGACTGGGCATTGATAAGTACTGGTCAGAGTAAAATCATTTTTGTGACAGAAAAAGGTGTGGACGGTCCAGCACACCATGGGAAAAGCTAAGAACACGTTAGGCATATATCATCCGGATTGGGCCAAATGCATTAAATCGACACCGTGTTGTAAATGAATACTAGGGTAATGACTTCTAGTAACACCCCATAAATCAAGAATAAGTGCACCCGGAACCCATACAGCTCAAACCAACCAGGCTCCTTCCTCATTTTCCCTCGCTAGTGAGTATGATACTGCGCTCGGGAAGAAGGGGAGGGGGGATTTTTGAGCGAATCGCCTTTGTGCAGGTCATTTTACTAGTCAACCGCTGCACGGTGCATCCCAGGATCGGATGACGACCAGCTAATTCTTCCCGCTGCTATCCCTTTATCTAAGTAAATCGGTGAAGAGAGAGAAGACGCAAAATGGCTACATACTACTAGGAGGGCCATTTGTCAGCACCTAGGAGATGGCGAGTGCTGCCCACGCCTCCATTTTGGTCCTTTTTCAAACCTTTTTCAACTCCTTTCAGCAAAATACGCTGAGATCTCCAAAACTTATAGGTGCGCACATTACTAGCCACACGAGAGGAAGAAATAAGAAGATGCAGGTAGTGTAAAGGAAAGTGTTAGCGTCTACCCATACCCATCCCACAGATCAAATCCCAGACCTAGGGGTTGGCTACTTGGCATCAAACTTTTCTGGGAGCTCGAAAATGCTCGTTACACCGACAAGCTATCAGTGGTACTTTCACAGTAAGACTAGCTGTTCGGGCGAAAGTTACTCGTCTCCGGGCGTTCTCCCTTTGAAATTATATGAATGATGGAAACCACAGATGTGATTTCAGTACCGTCATTAATCCATGCAAGACCATTTGCATCGTCGGCGCTGGTTAGCTAAGACCAAGGGCCCAACCTGCTACCTTGGACAACTCGGTGTTTTTCACCTGCGGTGGACAAAAGTCCAAACTACAGGTGGGTTATGACGCTTTTTCAGAGGACATAAGGCAGTTACTGGCAGTACAAATACCACAAGTGGGCACCCTTGTTCGCTGCGGATGATAGGGCGTGTCAGTGAGGATGGGTTTGGCGCGCCGCCACCCCGTTCCCTACCAGTTGTTGAAGAGGTTACAGCTGCTGGAAAACGGCCGATACAAACGATGTGGTACAGTCTAGTCGCTTGCCGAAAGGAAAAAAGAGGGCTGGCGCTGCACCAAACCCATACCCCTGAAACGCTTCCTCATCCGCAGCGAACAACACTGTAGGATAAATGGTCTAGTGAAGTTGAGGTAGCGAGGTTTTTCGATCGTTCCAAGACCAAATCCCAACAGATCAACTACGTATTCCATCTTTTCGGACTCGGCTAATTGCTACCAGACCCGTCTCAGAGAAAAAAATGACTCACTCAGCAAAAAAAGACTTTTACAACGACCATGCCATGTCCAGTTTCGGTTCGAGTTCGACTAATGAATGACTTATGACTGACCAACGTAAGTCATGCAAAGTCGAATTCGAACTGGAGTTCTGGCACTGCTGACCCTTCATGAACCCGTCGTGCAAACGAAAACCAGACTTGTCAAAATTTCTCCCCTGGCCAAGTTTACCGCGGAAGACGGATTTCGACAAATAATTCAGCACGCATTAAAAAGGGGAGCACTAAGCGAAAAAATATGCTGAAATATAATCACGATACTGAATTCTTAGGCTTGGTGGGGGCAACAGATGGCCCTTTGCTGAGCATGTACCGGCTACCTTGCGAAGACCTGTAAATTCTTGTAAACTGAGCGGCTCACCTGTTCCATCTTGGAGGTTCACAAGGCTTTACAGGTTTCCACCAAAATGTGACCCGTTACTTAATATGACCCAGGAAAAAGAGCTAGAATAGGCCTCCCGAGCCGAACAGCACCTTATGTAAGAAGGAAGAAATCACGACGGTGCGGCTACATTTTCTGCAAATGTCTAAGTTTCAAAATATGACCCCTCTGATCATAAGTGCGTCATTCAAGTCAATTCTCCTTCCCTCCATTGCTGATGAATGAGTCTGATAAGAAGAAACAGCCAAGTTTTCCATTCAAACATTTCGATTCAATTTCCTAGCGCTGGAATTTATTGCCCCAAACAAAGCGGGTGGCGAGTTATTAATAGCTCGGATCGTATTGTCAAGTCTCAATTAGCTTATGGAATTGGAATTCAAGAAGTGACTAGTGCTACGACGGTCCTGGTAACGTTGAGAGGCATTTCAAGAACTCCTTTGGCAAAACTGGAAATACCTTGGTGGAGGGGAGAACCATTATCTATTTAGGTGTGAGGGGGGAGAGGGGTGACGGAGGTTACGCGGAGTAGGTAAACTCACCGCATAGACCGCTCCGCATGTGTTTTTGTATTTTTTATATCTTTCTATGAAAAAATACCCTTCAATTCATATAGCGGCAAGGCGCTAGTCACCACACGCTTGCTCCAAAGTGCCAAAGAACGGATTCCCCTCAGCAACCAAATCTGTCGTCCTTCCCATTTATATTAGGGTATAAGGCTTGAGACAATACTAACTTGTTCCTGACCCTATGGAACACAAAACTCTACTGGGCGCTGTTCGCTTTGGGAGGGGCACATTTCACTCCTGCTGGTTCCTTTTCTTCGGTTCATGTTAACAGGCCTCATTTTGGTGAAACCTGCCAACTATTGTGAAGCTGGCAAACGTTACAAGTGAGCAACTTTCGTTACAGAGTTTACATGTTGTCATAAAAAATCTGTACAGGTGTACCTACGTACCACTTGTTGCCCCCACCGATGCGAACTGCGAACGTCCTGTTTTTTCCCCAAGGCCTGATTCAAGAGAAGCTTAGTTGCACAAAAAGGTCTTTCTTTGCTGATTTTTCTATCGGCTTAGGAAGTCCCGCCGAAAATTTCTGCGAACCGACTCCCACCTGCATTGAGTGAGAATTCCTTATCCCTCCTCCACCACTCTGGATCGACTGATTGGTGCCAGACTCGTCTGAGGGTGCAAAAACTGACTTGTACATCGCCTGGCTCACTCTTGCCAATTATATAAGCCAGATACGACTTAAAATTCGAATGGATGGTGAGTACGTAGCGCATTCCGAAGCAGAGACTGATCATCGCCGAAACTCTTATTGTTTTTATCGTTTATTTGCAATGATCGCTCTTCTGCGCTGTGTTTCCTGCGCAGTGTTCGCGCACACTTTTTACAGTCCCGAAAAAATCTTCGCTCTTTTCGTCTTATGGAACTTCTCCAAAGCAGCTGGCCACATCTACCCCTGGATGTCCCCCATTCCCTCATATTTTTGGGGAAATAGTGAGTTAAAACAAGGAAATACATCACTTCTCTCAATCATGAGGGCAAAAATGGCCGAGCCGTGCTGTTATGTGCTACTATGGCCCAACAGACCATTTCGCGCACTTCGGCTCAGGAGGGGGAGGCATTTAGACCTTCCGCTGCCTCTCATCGTGTTTATTGCTTTAGAAAAAAATGACAAGTATTCTTTCCAAGAGTTCAAGCGATATTTGGCCGGCATCATTTCATGGCTCCCAGAACTCACAGATCTATTCTTGGTGGCTCGATACGGGAAGCACCGAAAATGCTAAATGCCCCCCCCCAACCTTGTCGAACGGCCGAACTGCATAAATAGTTCCACTCAAAGACTGTCCTACTTTGCGGGATTCTTCGATTAAGTGTCTCAACTGCTAGGTGCTCCTAGCAAACCGAAGATGGATGGAGATATCATTCCTATGGGGATATAGTGCTTTGCACTCGGCGGGGCCTGCGTTCTACACTGGGTGAACACCAATCCTGCTCGGACCAAATGATACTTCCTCATTTCCGGCCAACGTTAGGCGATACCTTATGCAACAAAAGGAACTCAATTATTCCCAGGTTGGCCAGCAGCAAGTAGGGCATGCCATGCCAAATTCTTCAACGATTCGGATTTCATGTTATCAAAAACTAGTCGATGTCTCGAGGGTAACAAGGAAACATTGAAGAAAATGTTATAGTATGGGCGTTCCCTAGAAGGTATTCACCCAAATGTTCGTGGGCATGTTGCGTTTTAGACTTTTTCGGAACCGCGAGTGAGACGTTTCAGGGTGGTCCTACAAACATACTCAGAAGTAGCGTACCATGACAGTATTGACGCTCCGCAGGATCACATAACGAATTTCCACCCCTTTCCCCGTCCAAGGCTTTCTAACCAACACTGCTAAGTAGACACTAGACTTCTGACATTGCTGGCCAACAGCTCTCC